>LPNX010085308.1:986077-1057960 GCA_001517045.1 Pseudotsuga menziesii
TTACAATGAATTGCAAAATATTAGCGATCCCTATTGATTCTCACTTGCAAATTCATTATAGGAAATCATATCCTCCATTACAAATTCCAAAATACAAATAACCAATATCTCCAACTACAGGGATATAATGCATGAATACTATAGGATTGGGCTAAGCAAGCAAGTTAGAGAACAAGGGGTTACCAAACAATATTTGATGCAATTATTTACTAACCCAAGCATTAGACAACATCCACCAATCACAAAGAAGCACATTTGCATGAATTGGTGCATTGACCAACCATTCAGATACCATTGGATGGATAGGTGGTTTATGGTGTTTAAAAAAATTCCTTTCCATAATAGGGAAGTGCCTCTGTATTTTCTCAGAAAATCATATGCAGCGTTTGAGCTAGGGTACCATGTCAACTACTTTGACATTGGTGAATTTCAAGGGGTGGTTCGTGGATCTACAAAAAATAGAGAATGCATGGAGAAACCCATTGTTAGGTCCTCTTCCTCCCAGGAGACAATCCACCCCTTTGTCTAGTATCCACCTTTAAGGGGGAGCATTTCTCAGAAACTGTTGGACACACCAGTTACACTGAGAGGGGGGGGGGTGAATCAGTGTGCACAACTTCTATTACTTTTTCACTTTTATTAACAATCAACAACTTAATAAATATTATGCATTATCACATTATCAATATATCATCATCAAAATTATTATCATCATCACATCAAAAGCATAGCATGAAACACATAACACCATATTTCAGGTGGAAACCCAAGTCCTGAGCGAAAAACCATAGAAGCCTTTATAATAGTTTTCCAAAAATAACTGGAAGGAGGCAACAACCCCCTTATTACAATGACTTTAGTTCTCTAGGTACAATTGGAAGGAGTATACAACCCCCTAATTTACACGATGCAACCCAAAGGAAGCTACAACTCCCTAGTTATTCGGCTACAACCAAAAGGAGGCTACAATGCCCTTTCATTTTCTTATCATGCCACCCTGATATGAAGATAGAAACTATTGAACCATGAATGCACTCATCCTGCAGACCCGCTAATAAACACATGTACTACACTGCTCAATTTGTACCACACTACACAACCACTGACACCACTGACCATTGTTCATCATCTAATCACTACTCATCAACTGATCACTGTCCACTGTATCACACTGCTCATCAACTTGTACAATCAACCTGTCCAATCAAGTTGTACCAATCAATCTGTTGCTCACAACATACGACTCAATCAATCTAAGTCTAACCAAATTCACAAAAGACTCAGTGAATTTGAGTCTAACCAAATTCACAAAAGACTCAGTCTACCTGAGTAAAAGAAACTACTCATACAACTCATCCAGTCTGATTTAGACCAACTGCACAGAAGGTTACCTGTGCCAATCCTGCTCAATTGAACCAACCTGTACCAAGCTGCTTATGTACCTGTGCCAAATCAATCATATACTTGTTTTAATATAATCAAGTGCTCTAATATTCAACCAACCCTTCTTACTTGTCTTAGTTCATTAAGTAAGAGACACATTTGAGCAACCAAGAAACTTCACATACGGTCAACTGAAATTTGTCCAAACACACTCAAATCAATGACACCACAACCAACCTCAAACAAATTCAAGGAATACTTGACAGTTAAACATGATAAACCTCAACCAACTAACCTTATCCAAGAAAATAAGACTTAACCAACTATGTAAAACTTAGCTAGTCTCATAAACTCTTAGAAACAAAAGGATTTTTCGCTCCACTCAAATCAAGTCAACAAATCAATCAAATATCAAGAAAATAGTCACTTACAATATTGCCAAATGTTGTCATTAACAATCAATAACAATACAACTCAACTTAGGTCAAAGACACAATGATCAACACTTGTCAAACTAGTTTTCAAAGAAAAAACTTAGGTTGATCAAAGAAATCACTCACAAGATGTATTACTTACATGCCAACTTCTCATTCAATACTACAGTATACAACAATAAAGATAAACAATAAAATCTATGCCAATAGTAGCCAAGATAATCATCAAGATATATATCAAGATCACATCAAGATATATACCAATATATAGGCTCACATAATAATATCAAAGATGAACTCTATCCATGAGAGACATGTGTCATCACAAGAGAAACCCATAAGAATGAACCATACCTTTTTTAATATAACAAGAAGAAGAAACAATAGAAAAATAAAATATGCTCTAGGTAATGTCACCACATATACCTCGTAACAAGCTTTCCAACGAGCCAAGAATTTTGTAATTCTGATTCCATATGAGAAAGTTATGTCAATTTTAGTGAAGATGCCCATAAATTTCTCCTCCACAAAGTTTCACACTTTTCTTCAAGAGTTGCGAAAATATTGAGGGAATTGATGATGGCGAAATAAAATGTTTGATATTTTATTTATATAGGTTGTGAAGGAAATTTATTACCTCAAACTGGGCCATCATGCAATTCAAAATTACAAATAATTAAATTATCTTTTGTTTGGTTGACTAACCCAAAAAGGTGGGGTACACCAACTTCAAAAAAATATCTCTTCCACTGTAAAGAGTTAGAATATTCTCCACATATCAACATAAATGGATTGACAAGAAATATCTCCCTATGATGGGTTTATTTGCAAATTCTTGGTCTAATACCCTTAAATTAATAAATATGTCCAGGATGTCAAATACCCCACACATGAGGGTGACAAAGACTATACCACCAACTACAAGAGTTTCAAAGTATTCTTCAACATATCACGACATGTCCATGGGATATAGCTCCATCTACATCCTAGTATCCTTATAACCACAAATAGGACCATACATTACCATGCTTCAATACCAAGGCACCACATGCAAGGGTTTCAAGGACTCTTTCAAAGATATCATATAGTATTTAAACAAGATATTTTCCATGGAATTCAATCCCATTACACAGGACTCCATCACCAAGTGATGAGGGAATCATGACCAAATATTACATCATATCAAAGGCTCCAACAATCATGGGATTACAAACCACCATATGTATGGATTCCAAGACCAAAATAATTTCCAAATGCACCATCAATGATCATATAGTGTCCAAGGGTCATCATGCCACCATTTATGTGAATTCTAGACCTTCTCATGCATAATGACCATCACTAATGGTTTCATGACCCCCACAAGGACTACACGGGAATCAAGATCTTCATCAAGGGTTCCAAGTCTTCATCAATTCATTAATGATCACATCATCACCTTTAAGGGGACAAGGACCATTAATCTTTCAAATGTGGGCCCAACGGATTCTCCAGGGCTTCTTCATCAAGCAAGGGTATTCATAGGCTTCTTCAGCCACCTCAACCACACCAAGAGACCTCCAAGGGTCAATATCTATCATGACATCATGTGTGGGGTTTAGTATACCTTCTCCTCGGGTACCATGACCTCAATAAAACACAAATGAACACTGAAAGGGTCATTTGGACTCCTGGAACTTATTTAACCCACCAAGGAAACTTTTGTATGGTACTGGGGCATAAGTTGTGGTATTGGGGAACCATAGAAACAACTGGGGAACTCTAAAGCATCTTTGGGGTGCTTAAACACTCTATAAGGCGTTTATGTTTTTTTCCATTGTCCCAAGGGCTCCAAGGCCTTCAAACTTCGGCTTGGACAAGATCAAGGGGTTTCCTTAGACAATTATACTTAATTAAGCCTTAGGGGATCCTCAAAGGGAACCAAGACATGTTGGAATCAATGACTATAAACTGTTGGCATCAATGACAACTTAATCAACAATCCCCCCTTTGTCATTGATGACAACACCATAACTATTCTTCGGAACACGCTCCCATTATTCACAACTTCTCTCCCCATTTGGCATCAATGGAAGAGGGAACATTATTTTACCATACAACTCCCCCTCAGGGCATGCTCCCACTGTCATCAACTTTCTCTTCCTTTCCAACTTTTCTTCCTGTTTGAAATAATGACAGCAAGATCTTCTTTTGGCAACACTACTTCTCTTATCACTGATGCTACTTTGGTAGACTTGTATTCTATCACATGAATACTGTTGGAACCAACTACCATACTCAAATATGCTAATCAAATACATATATATTTTTACACATTCTTCATATCATGGGTCGATAGTCTTCAAAACAGTATTTGATTTTTCCCAATATTTTCATCATTTCTGTTTTAATCAATGATGAAATTTACTAACTTGTTTCTCCATACTTTAATAGGATGATGGTTGTTCATATCATTCGATTGAAATTGATTTCTTCTCCAAACTTTAACTCGTCCATGCATCCTGCAATGTTTTGCGAAATTATCATAACGATAGAAATTGTAACACTGAACGGATAAATGATCTTGATTTCTTCTTGGCATGATATTTTCATGATTTCTACAATGGATGGCTTTGTGACCATATTTATTACACTTGTAACACTAGCCATTGAACATCATAGGATATCTATGAGCTATAACTTCTCTTGATTCTTCTTGATCATGGAATCTTTTAAGAATACTGTGTATAACTGTTAGTCTTTTCTTCCTCTTCCATAGACTCTTCACTGCTATTCTTGATCTTCAAATTTGTATTTAACTGAGAAGTTGTTTTTTCCAGGTCTTCCTTTAGAGAGAATATATTCAACTCTCTCTTTTGACAGATTTCTATCTTTTCTTATATTTGTCTTGTTAGATCTTCTTATATTTTCTTGAATTATTCTACCTCTTTGTTTATATCAAGGACATTTTCTTCCATCTGTCCTTTTAACTTCTGATCATCCTCATGGGATTGTTCCAGTTGACCTTTGAGTGAATGATTATCCTTTTTGAGTTATGATAGGTCCTTTTCAAATTCAAGGTTTGTCAGACATACCTTCTGTAACTCTCCCTTCAAGTATTTAATTCCAAGTTCTTGTTTTCTTCTTAACTTCTCTTCCAATATTTCTTTAGTCTTGTAGGAAATTATCTCACTGTCTTTGTCTTGTAGATTGCAGATTAAATCTTTGTCTTTATCTTCTAGTAGTCTTCTGAGCTTGACAATTTCTTCTAATTGCTTTTCAATTTCTATGGCTGACTTCTCAACTTTGTCTTTCAAATATTTGGATATGTCTTTTTTTGATTTTGGTAGATTCTTTGACTTGGAGTTTCAGATTGATTATGGTACATGTTTCCTTCTCAGATTCTTCTTGATTCCTCTTCTCGGTTTTGTCCAATTTCTCTTGCAATACCTGGTTCCGTTCACAAATATTTTTCAATTCTTCAGAAACGTAAGTAATTTCATTATCTATCATAATATTACTTATCGGAGAGAAAGGATTTTCATCATAATTTGAAGTATTGCATTCAATGCATTCATAATAGCTCTTATTTTCTATACCTGATAAACATATCTATTTAAGAGAATTACAAACAAAGGGGACTTACCTTCATACCTACTTGGATCTTGCACTGACCTTTTGATGGGGATGCTTTTTCTTCTTGTCCTTTGTCTAAGTTTACCTGATTTATTTTGAATGATAATTCTTCAACTAAATTGCACTTTCCTATTTTATCCTTTTGGAGATATGTTAGATATTCAAGCATTAATTCCATAACCTCTTCTTCTTCTTCTTAGTTGGAGTAGTGTTGTTCTAATCTGAGCCATAGCTGCTTAGCTAAGATGCACTTCTATATCTTCTTCTTTTGGACATTTTTAGGTCTTCAAGGATGGATTCCATAGCCATAGGATTATTTTTCTTTGCATCCTTCTGAGCTGCTATTTTTACTTTATTTGGAGGTGTATATCCATGAACAACTAACTTCCATACACCAATTACCTCAAGATAAGCCTTCATTCTCATTTTATAGATCAAGTAATAATTTGACTCACATGTAAATGGTACTTCATTAATTGAGAACTCCATGGTGTGTCAATGATCTACTTCAAGCTAGTTAGGATTTCTGGTGAAGACTCATTCTGATACCAATTGTTGGACACAAAAGTTACAGTGAGTGGGGGGGGGGGGGGAATCAGTGTGCACAAGTTCTATTACTTTTTCACTTTGATTAACAATCAACAACTTCTTTAATATTATGCATTATCACATTATCATTATATCATCATCATATCATCATCACATCAGAAGCATAGCATGAAACACAAAACACCATATTTTAGGTGGAAACCCTAGTTATGGGGGAAAAATCATGGGATCCTTTATAATAGTTTTCCAGAAATAAATCGAAGGAGGAAACAACCCCCTTATTACAATGAATTCAGTTCTCTAGCTACAATTGGAAGGAGTCTACAATCCCCTAATTTACAGGCTACAACTTGAAGGAAGCCACAACTCCCTAGTTCTTCAACTACAACCAGAAGGAGGATACAACCCCCTTTCCTTTCCTTGTCCTCCCACCCTGATATGAATATAGAAATTGCTAAACCATGACTACACTAATCTCGTGGAACCACTAATTAACACATGCACTACACTGCTCAATCTGTACCACAGTGCACAACCACTGCCACTACTAACCACTGCTCATCATCTGATCTATACTCATGAACTGATCACTGTCCACTGTACCACACTACTCACCAACCTATCAAATCAAGTTCTACCAATCAATTTTTTGCTCACATCATTCGACTCGGTCAATTTGAGTTTAATCAACTGCACACCAAACTCAGTCCACATGAGTCAAACCAACTGCTCATACAACTCAGCCAGTTTGAATCATACCAACTGCACATAAGGTAACCTATGCCAATCCTGCTCAATTGAACCAACCTGTACCAAATCAATCATATACTTGTTTTAATATAATGAAGTTCTTTGAAAATCAAGCAACCCTTCTTACTTGTCCTAGTTCATCAAGTAAGAGACACATTTGAGCAACCAAGAGACTTCACATACGGTCAACCAAACTTTGTCCAAACACACTCAACTCAATGACACTGCAACTAACCTCAAACATAGTCAAGGAATACTTGACAATTAAACATGATAAACCTCAACAAACTAACCTTAGATAAGAATATAAGACTTAACCAACTATGCCAAACTTAGCCACTCTCATAAACTCTTAGACAAACGGAATTTTAACTCCACTCAAATCAAGTCTACAAATCAATCAAATATCAAGAAAATAGTCATTTACAATACTGTCAAATGTTGTCATTAATATTGAATAACAGTCCGTCTCCACTTAGGTCAAATACACAATGATCAACACTTGTCAAACTAGTTTTCAAAGAAAACACTTAGGTTGATCAAATAAATCAATCACAAGATCTATTAATAACATGTCAAGTTCTAATTAAACACTACAATATATAACAATCAAGATAAAGAAAAAAATCTATTCCAACAATATCCACGACAATCGTCAATATCTATATCAAGATCAAATCAATATATTTACCAATATATAGGCTCACATACTAATATCAAAGATGAAATCTATCCATGAGAGACATGTATCATCATAAGAGAAACCCAAAAGCATGAACCATACCGTTTTGAAGATAACAAGATGAAGAGACAATAGAAAAACAAAATAAGCTCTAGATAATGTCACCATACATCCCTCTAACAAGGTTTCCAATGAGCCAATAATTTTGTAATTATGATTCTGTATGAGAATGTTATGCCAATTTTAGTGAAGATGCCCATTAATTTCTCCTCCACAAAGTTTCGCACTTTTCTCCAAGAGTTGCGAAAATTCTAAGAGAATTGATGATGAACAAATGAAATATTTGATATTTTATTTATATAGGTTGTGGAGGAAATTTAGTACCTCCAATTGGGCCAACATGCAATTCAAAATTACAAATAACAATATAAACACAAATATGACTATACATCACCATGGTTCAAGACCCAATGCACCACATGAAAAGGTTTCAAAGACTCTTTGAAAGGTATCATATAGTATTTAAACAAGATATTTTCCATGGAATTCAAGTCCATTACACAGGACTCCATCTCTAAGTGATGAGGGCATCACGACCAAAGATTCTATCATATCAAAGGCTCCAACCATCATGGGCTTACAAACCAACATATGTATGGATTCAAAGACCAAAATCATTTCCAAATGCACCATCAATGATCATATAGTGTCCGAGGGTCATCATGTCGCCATTTATGTGGGTGTCAGACCTTCTCATGCATAATGACCATCCCTAAGGGTTACATGACCCAAATAAGGGATACACGGGCATCGATATTTTCATCAAGGCTTCCAAGTCTTTATGAATTCATAAATGAACACATCCTCACCTTTAAGTGGATAAGGACTTTTAAGCTATCAAATGTAGTTCCTAGTGATTCTTCAGGGATTCTTCATCAAGTAAGGGGATTCATAGGTTTCTTCAACCACCTCAACCACACTAGGAGACCTCCAAGAGTCAATATCCATCATGAAATCACATGTGGGGTTGTTATACCTTCTCTTGGGGTACCATGACCTCAATAAAAAACAAATGACCACTGCAAGGGTCATTTGGACTCTTGCAACTTCTTCGACCCACCAACAGAACTTTTGTAGGGTACTGGGGAATAAGTGTGGTACTGGGAACCACAAAACATATTTGGGGTACTTAAACACTCCACAGCGTGTTCATATATTTTTGCATTGCTTCAAGGGATCCAAGGGCTCCAAGGGATTCAAAATTGGGCTTGGACAAGATCAAAGGGTATCCTTAGACAATGACACTTACTTAACCCTCAGGGGCTCCTCAAGGGGCACTAAGACATGTTGGCATCAATGAATATACATTGTTTTCATCAATGACAACTTAATCAACAATAAGCATCCCTATCGATTGTAGCCTACAAACTATTGCAATACTATAATTTCATATCCCTATCACAGAAATAGACGACTTCAGGTGAAATTCAGGAAGGAGTTGGGCCTTCCACCCCTAGAGCAAGATCTGGGTAGGAGAGAAGACATGGATCCTCATTTCATCCTCACATATGTTTTAGTTGTGGGAAGGATTATTATGGGGAAACAAAGGCCACTAGAACTGAGAACGTTATGAGGAGGTTAGTTCATTAGCCATATTTGATCTTTATGTATCTAATTATATGGTGTTTTTAGTTGCTATGACTAGACAACAATCTATTGACATGATCTCATGCAACAGTTCCATATCTAACACTGATGCTGGTGTTGTAGTAACATGATCATTTGGTGTACCACACACCCATGTATGTTGTAGTGGGTGATTCATGATTTAAAGTGATCCCTTCTTGTAAATTTTTGTCATATGTTTTCAAACCATATTCTAGATCCTTTCAATTTGAATGTGTTTCTAGTTTATGTATATTGTGTTCCTTCATCTTATACTTATACAGGTTGTGGCACTAAGCAATGAGGAGCACTGTGCACTTGGGGTGGAGGCATCACCACATTTGCAAGTATCATGTTGTCAATGTTTTTCAAATATGAATTGTGTTAAATATTATTTTGGTTAACTAATTAAAATATTTATAAATTCATATGCAGGTTTCCCCATTTCCTTCTATGCCGGAAATACCATTTGTCCATGTTTGACGATTGTCGAATTTCCATCCATATTTTATCTCAAGAGGCTCGATAAGGCCAACATTTGTCTAGTTTTCCTCTACTTTTCAGATTCTAGTCTCACCTCTTGGTAGTATACCATCCATACTACATCCATTAGGGTTGTATAACAACCCATGCACACCATGTTTTCCATTGTGTGAAAGTATTCAACAACCAAACCTATCCACAACTATCTTGTCTACTTCATTCTCACCACCTTGTTCCCATGCACCCCCCAACTGGCATCCCATGACGATACTACAGGGGATGTAGTACAAGATGTTCAGTTGGAGCAGACAGTGCAACTAAGTGTTCCACCTACTACTAAATCTCCAATATCGTCTGAAGTTTTCACAGTAACATCATTCATTGGTGACTTCTTTATGCATCACGAGTGCAAGTTATCTGCATTAAGTTTCCTTACATCTCAATATTTAATTATTTTAACCTTTGTAGGTTGGCATCACTAAGAGGTTAGGTCGCATAGGAGGAAACAACTCTCTCGATTGACATAGATTCTCCTGCGATTTTTTTGGCATGAATCATGGAAAAAAGTATTATTATTACGTTTTTTTTGTTGAAAGTCTTCAGAGAGGAAAAACACATAAAGACCGAGAAACACCTCATATTCTACAAGAAATATAAAGATTGATTTTGATAATGAGGGTGATAGTGGAAAGGGTGATGGAGGTCAATGAGTGACAAATAAGTGCCATTTTATATATAGGGCACCATGTTCTAGTCTCCACGTTTGAGCACGAGAAGTCATTTTGTATATTGGGCATGTGGTTCCATTTTGTAAAAAATTCACATCCGAGAGACAAGTTACACACACACACACACACACACACACACACACACACACACACACACACACCGATAGACACACACACACACACACACACACAGATAGACACACACACACACACACATAGTTGTATGTAAATTCCATTGCATGTCTGTTATGGGTTGAAGTGTTTATTTATTTATTTTGATGAATGGCTATGATGATGATGATTATGATTATGATGACTATGATTATCTTGATGATCAATGGTTTTAATACCACCATATTTTCTTAATAAAACAATGGAGAACCTCCTAGACCTTGAGAACCCCATGGTTCCTTGTGGAGGAATAATTTAATCAATAAGGGGTCACTTTGATAATTGAATTTATTAAAACTTGGACTAAAATTGTAGGTTGAAATTATAATATTTGTAGTAATATGTAAATTTTAATAAGTGGATGTGATAGGTGGACAACGTGCACACAACTTACCTTCCAGAAAAGGAATTTCCAAGGAGGTTAACCTACATACTTAACCCTTGTGCCGATTCAATGGATGGAAAGGGTAAATAACAAGATGTTAAGGGATGTCAAAGTGTGGATCGACAATATTTTGGAAGGATATATCACTAAGTTTGCTATCGTCACAGTCAAATACTATAGTGACATAGAAATGGAATTCTTCCAGGGACTAAGAGGGAGGTTTTTATTCTCTTTGCAATTGTGTATTAATATGCTCATCTATGAAAAGGGAATATTGAAAATGAACTCCAAAAAGTAAAATCCTGTCATGCAGAGGTTACGGGTACTGCGGAGACGAGGGTTGGATGGAATGATACGGGGTAGATGGATAGGAGTTATGATGATTCTGCGAGGGAATTCGAGGAAGAATGTGGTCTTCTACAAAGTGGGGTGAGGTTCTGACAAGAGAAGAGGTAGAGGATTGAGGAGAGTCCTAGTGCTACAGGAATAAGAAAATGAGAGAAGATATCAAGGGACTAAGCGACTCTACAATGATGAAGGAGATGACCAGGAAAAACCTGACCCTGAGGAAGGACCAACCTAAAGAAAGAACGTACCTACACCTCTGTGCACTGTGCCACATTAATGAAGAACCACCAGATCATCACAAGACTGTATGGTGTTCCACCACAAGAGTAATAGTAGCGGATCAATGAATACTGGAAGCAGGCCCAGAATGGTGGGTGATGACGTAAAACTACCTTTGTTCCATGGGAACAGGACCGAATATTCTGAGCAGTATTGGTTTCTCTATGAATAAGTATGGACTGTGAATCAAGTTCAAGATGAATACATCAAAAAAGGATAGCTAGCGATGACCTTTCGACGTCGAGCATTGGATTGGTACATGAAGTTTATACAAGTGCTGACAGGGCATCAACATAAGACATTAACGCATATTAGGACCAGTTAATTGAGGAATTCTGAAAACCCAAATCCGAGTTCTAGTAGATTACTGAGTTGAAAGAAATCAAACACTATTTAAATGAGTTGGTATGGGATTTCGATCATCGGTTTAAGACCTTGATGGCTAAGGTTAGCTTCAGAATGAGTGATGTGCAACAAAAAGAATGGTTCATCACAACATTGGTGCCACATATCCTAATGGAATTAATGCAACAGAACATTGCGACAAAAAATGAGGCTTTGGAAATTGCTATGAAGCTAGAGGTCTCACAAGTAGGAGAAACAAAGGTTGGGATGAATAAGATCTAATCGCAATTGGAAAATATGACGATTCCGCTGTAGGATATCAAGAAGGGAAATGATGTCCACAAAGAATTATGGTGTACTCAATTTCGTATACAAGGAAATCATAAGGATCAATGTCCAAACTTCGATGAATGCTTGCAGGATGGAGCCCTAATCCATTGAGCCGAGGCAATTTTCCATGGTGTCGGATTTGTCAAACTAGAGGAAATTGACATGAAGAATGTGTATACCTCCAAAAGGTTGTGACAAAGTCAGTGAATCTATTTTTAAATTTTTTTCAATCAGTTGGACATGAAGAGAGGGATTGTAGAGCATATGACTTTCTCTAAGAAAGAACAATGGATATGTATTTCATGAAAGGAGAAGAACACTGATCGACGGAGAGGCCGCAATTGCAATAACTACCACAGTTTGCATAACAACAACCATAGTTTTCTTTGCTGTAGTCACAACAAAATTAGATGCAATATAATCAGTAGCAACCTTAGTATACCCAACTGCAGTATACTCAACCACAATACGCTCCAACATAGCTTAATTAGCAACAACAACAGTTTAACCAACCACAGTATCCACCGTAAGGAGGATTTCGAAGTGGATTCCGTGAAGGTTGAAATATAGGATTCGGTCAAGGATGTGTTATGGGATGAGGTCAAAAACCAGTGATGTGTTATAATTGTTGAATTTTGGGACATTACCAGAGGGACTACCCAAACCTACAACCCCAATGTACGTATTGCATTGCTGCAGATCACACTGTCGAATATTTCCCATAGTTGATTGCAAAGTGGAAAGCCAACAACCAACCGCAACCACGGATGAATCAAAATGTGAACCATCATGTGAAACATAATGCAAACCATACTGTGAACCGACCTCAAAATCAGAATCAAGGATCAACTGTAGGAATTTTTTTTACGGAACCTGGGACTCAACCTGCAATGTTGGAGTCATAAGTTGAGGAGGCATGACAATGGGAGATGATGGTCCAGTTCCATAGATACGATTGGAGGCTCTAAAGAAGGTACAATTTGATGTCGACACTGAGAAATAAACATTATTTGATGCAAGAAACATCATAAAAATGGATACAAGTAAGTTTCCTATCTATGGAATGCTAGCTACTTTTGGTTCAACACTTGTAGTAGGATCATCGCAAAAGTTTGGAACATTACAAAATTTCTTAGAATTTTTTTTTTCATCAGAAAAATATCCTAATGCACTAGCCAAAATAGCAAGTTTGTTATACCGATAAGATATAGGGCGGCAGGACTACGCTGTGATCTCTTTGCATAAAAATAAAATCGGAAGGGAAATGAGAATGAATGTCCAAATCGATGACTATGATGTGGACTTGGTCATCTTAGATCTATGATTAGATGTCAATATATTGAAGAAGAAAGCATGTGAAAGGATGGGGAAACTACAGTTTGTTTGGTCTCTTGTACAACTGTGTCTGGAAAATTAGGCAAGAGTGTCACCAATTGGATGAGTACCACACTTACTCATCGAAGTATAAGAGATGGAAACTTATGCGGACATCGACATTATTGAAATCATCGATGAAAGTAGATCATATCCCGCGTTGTTAGGGATTGGCTAGGCTAATGACAATTTGGCAGTTATCCAATTCAAGAAGAGAGTGATTAGTTTTGAGAATTGAGACATGTAGATCATTTCCCCATTGGATTCGAGTGAAGGAAGAATATACGTCAAACCAGTAAAGGAAGAATTCATTGGTGGATGGAATCTTGCATACAATATTCTGGAGGATTGCATCCATTCCAATGCAGACATGGAGCTGGGATGGAAAAGTACTAGCTCCACATCATCAAATTATGGAGATGCATTGGAGAATTGACAGAATTAGTTACATGAAGTATCGATCCAAAAATGTGGGTGATTCACTCAGTCGATGTGCTGGGTCGCAATGAATGTTATCAAACTTCCAACATATGAAGGGATACCCAACTTGATTGTGTTTATCAATGATTTTGAGGATAAAGTATCAGATCGTCAATGACTATAGGATCTGGAGGAAGAATTGAAGGCCACTCCAACAATATGGTGGGAGACACATAAGAAATCGATCAGTGGTTGGCCAATATGTCACAGACTAATGGAAGTTATATTTGGGGAAACTGCACACTACTAGGGAGAGAAGTATGATGGAAGGAATGATCCCAATAATCATCTAGTCGCATGTTAGACCGCATGGGTGTCAAGAAAGAAGGATGAATGGGTACATGATTTCGTCCATACGTTGGATGAGATTCCATGACAATGGTACATATCAGGAGAACTACGAAGGGATATTACAACATGGGAATACTTGATCGTCTATTTCAGCCACACTTTCATTTTTACAAATGTTGATCCAGTAATACATAGCGAACTTCAACACATCTGAAATGTCATCTTGGAAATAGTTCCAGTGGAATTTCCCACAGAATCACATGAGACACCAGTAACATAGTTAATAACAAAATTTTAGAACGTGACAGGAGAACCAAACGACGGGGATGATCCAAGGAATATTAATATCACAAAATTTGAAGGCAGTTAGGATATCACAGCACTAGAGATACTGGATGACAAAGTCCAACAACCTATTAAACTACGGAAGGTAATTATTATGACGACATAGGACCCAAAGTTTGCCAATGTAGGAGATTATTGGGACAAAACCACTATGACAAAAAAACCATCGATCTGATATACGAGTTCCAGGATTTATTTCGAACTAAATTTGCTGAGATGAAGGGGATTTTAAGGGACTTGGAAGAAATGAAAATGCCACTAAATCCAGATGCAAAGCCAATAAAGCAACGTCCTTATCGGTTGAACCCGCGGTACAAAGAATGATTCAAAGTTGAGCTCGACAAGATGTTGGATGTTGGCATCATCAAGCCCATGGAAGAGTTGGAATGGATCAGTCCCATGGTTGTTCAAGACAATAAGACAATATAGATCTAGATCTGTGTCGACCTCCGAAAGCTAAATGCCTCATGTCGCCATGATCTGTCCCCAACACCATTTTCTTACGAAGTACTAGAGGGAGTTAGAGGAAAAGAGATCTATTTGTTCACAGATGGATTTTTAGGTTACCATCAGATATAAATTATGAAGGAATATCAGCAAAAGACCACTTTTGTGACAAAATGGGGATGGTTGTAGTACACAGTGATGCCATTTAGCCTCAAGAATGCACCATCAATCTTCTCAAGGATAGTAGTCGTTGTGTTTAAAGATTCATTCAAAGAATTTTGGTGGTATATATGGACAATTGAACTATCTATCGTTGGTAAAAGACCACATCATCAGCCTATGTCTAATGTTGGAAAGATGTTGAAAACATCATATCTCACTAAATCTGTGAAAGCGTATATTTTGTAAGCCATTTGGAATTGTTTTGGGACACATCGTCTATAAGGAAGGAATGTTAGTGGATCCTACTAAGATCACGATAATTGTTAATTTACCCCCACCAATGATGGTGAAACAACTCAGGGAGACGTTGGTAAATACCTGGTCTAACTGGAAATTCATAAGGGGATACGCAACAATCACAACACCAATGGATAATTTGTTGAAGAAGGATGAAAAATTCATATGGAACCATGAGGGTCAAGGAAGTCTCGACACTCTCAAAAATAAGATGGTCACAATGATGATATTAGTCTCTCTGGATTGGATGAAATAATTGCACGTCCATGTCGGTGCATCATCTGCCGCATTAGGCATAATTTTGGTGCATCCATGAGAAAGAGTGATTGACTACCCAATCACCTTAGAAAGCCAAAAGTTGTCATCCGCAAAAAGGAATTACACAATGAAATAGCGAGAAGAATTGGAGATTGTATATGCACTGCAGAAATTCTTCCATTATCTAGTGGGAGGACACTTCAAGATGTTTACTGATCATTCAACATTAAAATACCTGGTTAAAAATAATATGTTGGGGGGTAATATATGCTGATGGTTTCTACTATTCCAAGAATTTGATTTTGAAATCATTTTGAAGCCGGGACGATTGAATGCCGGACTTGATCATTTGTCAAGGATTGAGATAGGAAAAGAACCAAGTAGCATCAAGGATGGATTACCTAATGCTTAGTTGTTTAAAGTCAGAATGGTATATTACCATTATTAACAAATTATTCAACTCTTATCAACAAGGAAAGCACCGGAGGACTTCACCACTAGTTAGAAGAAGCAATTGGTCATTCGAGCTGCATATTTTCAGCTAATCGCCAGAAAACTCTACAAAATGGGGTCAAATGAAATTCTATGTTGGTATGTTCTACTGCATGAGTAGGAAATAATATTGGTCTAAGCACATGATGGATTTGTAGGAAGACAATATTGAGGTTGCACAACCTCTAGGAAAATACTTTGAGCTTGCTTGTGGTGTCCAACCATGCAGAACGATGCCCCAAACTATGTGAAAATTTGCGACGTTTATCAAAGGAAAGGAAAACCATCGCGATGGGAAAATATGCCATTAGTAGCCTAGGTGATGCTGCAGCCATTTGATAAGTGCGAAGTGGATTTTGTAGGACCCATCAATCCTCTAGGAAAGAGGGCAGGTGCACGATACATTATCACCGTGACAGACTACTTGACCAGATGGGCAGAAGCAGCACCAATGACAGATTATACCGTTGTGACTGTAGTGAGGTTCCTATTCGACAATGTCATTACTCGGTTTGGTTTTCCAAATATATTGATGAGATACCAAGGGAGTCACTTTATCAATTGCACCATTAGTCCAATGGTGAAGGAGTTCAATATTCAACACAAGAAGAGCACCCCACATCACCCGCAAGCGAATCAAATGATTGAGGCATTAAACAAAGTACTGGAACACACGCTAACCAATATGTGTAATGCAAACCACGATGACTGGTATTTGAAAATTACTACGATATTGTGGGCCTACAGAACTAAATGAAAATTGTTGATGGGGAAAACACCATTCAAGATGGTCTATGGTCAAGAAGTGGTGATGTCGATGGAGTAGATTGTTCCCACCCTGCACATTTCTGCAACTATAGGAATAAGTGATGAAGGAGTGATTAGAGAATGATTGACGAAACTATTACAAATTGAGGAAGATTGGTTTATCGCAGGTTTTCCTCAACAAGTGGAAAAAGATCAACATAAGGCATGGCACGATCATCATGTCAAAGTGAAGTACTTCTAGCGTGGTGACATGCTTCTCCTGTATGAAAGAAAGTCAGCAAAGCACCTTGGTAAGCTCCAAATGCATTGGTCAAGTCCTTACATGATTCATTTGATCACCAATGGAGGTGCAGTGCGGTTACAACAACTAGATGGCGCATTGATAGCAAAGCTAGTGAATGGAAGTCGACTAAACCCTATCAGGATAGCCAAGTCCATAACCATTTCTGAAAAGCCGTGAAGAAAAAAAATGATGAGATTAATAAGATACGATGAGGAGGAGGTAATCACAACAAGAGGGGTTGCAAGTGAGGGAAAGATGTGCAATTCAAAGCAAAAAGGGAGCTTGAAGACATCCAATGAAGGGTGATACAATCAAATTAGGAAATAAATGCAACAATTAAACCTGATGGGCGACGACGTGATTGCACAAGAAACACATTTAAGAGGAAATGGACCATTAAAGGCACAAGATCGATGAAAAATTTGGTCAATTGTTGAGGTATTTTTCCATGATGAGAAAAATTGTTCGCACAAGTGCTCTCAAGGATATAAGAATCGGAAAATGGAGTGTATTTTGAACTATTGTAACGATTGAGAGAGCAGGTGAGCTCAAATATAATTGTGAGTGAGTAGTGCAGAAGTGAGAGAGGAATAGAGTTGTAGAGATGGCTCAAATAATTTCGAGTGGTATTACGCATTGCTCACTAGCAGCGAGTGTGCCGATCATAGAGGAGAGACTAGAACTCCATGAAGTGCTAAAAATATTTTCGAATAAGAAGAGGGGCGTAAATCGACCCAATTCTCCACAAAGAAGAATTAAGTCACCTCGAAGTGCAAAAAGGAATATAGAAGCAGAGGCAGAGGCCAACCCATAAAAAACAAGAGGATCGAATTTGACAATGTGGAAAGGGCCGACGGTTGATGACATCCCCAGGTATGTACCGCCGAAGCAAGAGAATGCACCACAGGTTCAGATATATAAGAATCAACACTACAACATGAAGTTGCTAACGACGCTGAAGGGTGTGCATGTCACCATGAACATCGTCCCAAATTTGTAGAAGTTGGCTTACATCGACTATGCAATTTTGGAGTATCTAGAATGCACCACAGAATCATTCAAGAAGAAAGAAAAAGTATAAGGTGTTTTAGTGACTAGGGTGCCGACGAAATGGAAAAAGGGTTTGCAGTGGTCGAGACTATTGATAATTACCCATATGCCACATTTCGACTGCTTGACAAACATAAATGCGTGTGTGAAGTAGCTATTATCGTGTTTCCATGGTGGATACCTTTAGTAGGACACCGAAGTCCCTGTTACGGTTAATCTCATATCCCAAATCAACATACTGCAAATTACAGGAACTGACCCATCGCAGTATTTCCATGACAAGGATAATGAAAAAAGATTAGCTATGAATCTTAAGAGTAAGTACAATTTTATCAGGGACAAGTGTACGTATGTCATCAAGACCATACATGACAAGGTCATTCGAGTCACAACAAAAATACTAGCTGTGAAAATTGTGAGGAAGAACATACCCAATCAATGTACATCACGAGTGATTTCCTGCATAATGCAGTGTGTAGAAGGGGTTCAAATGAACTCGCCATTGTTCTTGTTGAACCAGTTGATGAAAGACGTCATGATGGCACAGGAGGGAAAGTGACCATTCACTTATTCTTAGTTGTCTATATTGATTGCGCTTGTGGGTTGGATGGAACCTAAGTTCTACTAAGGGATGGATGTAGAGGCAGTTGGAATGTGAAAAGGAGTAAGGTATCAAAACCTATGGGAGCTTAAAATAAAGGAGAGACAAGTTGATTGTAGTATCCAGTCTTACTTATACTATGATGGGGTTCGAGACGAAATAGGGTAGGTTCCGCGTCTCATCGAGGAAGCCACAACAAAGGACCGATGGGTGGCATGACCTGCAATCATGCCACACGTAATACGTGTCCAATAATGGTGAGAGATTGTTGTAATCACTCAGATTTCAAGGTTACCAACAATACACATAAAGAATCATATAATCATAACATAGACAAGAGACAAGGACAGTAGGTTGAATAACAACTTTATATTACACAATAACACATGTGGGTTCATACATACATTAAACTGAACCAAGTTCTTATCTGGCTCAACAACCTATATGTATGATTAAAAAACAGTTACAAATAACTACTTGTTAGTTCAGTCAACCGACATGACCTATGAGGCCAACCTAATCTCTAATTAGTTGGCTAACTAGTCTAGTCGGATAACTGACTAGCTCCTCCAACATCTCCCCAGGAATAAAACCTTTGTTCGTCTGAATAAATAGGGGAGGTTAAAAAATAGACTATTTGAAGTATTTTTTACAATTTCTTTGTCTCATGGACTATGCTATCGAATAGATGGTCATTTCTAGATTCTTATCTCCACAATAGCTTCCACTATCACTTCTAGTTGATGCTGAAATTCTGTCCAATTGCAAAGTGCTTTCTAAATATCGATGGTCAAGGTTGTGATGCTTGACAAGGTCAACATCTTCTCATGTATTGATAGATGTATTATATTAACCATTTTGGGGCCCAAAAATTATTCCTTCCCCTCTAGTATGTCGAGTAATCTCTTCATATGTGGATAAATCTTGTCAACTGTGTCGAGGCTAGGGATTTCCTGATTTATCCACTGATGCACTTTCTTTTCTAATTTCTCTAGCTTTTCTGATTCCAGTACCATCTGATCTTGCATGGTGCTTTTCATTACTTCTGGTAGTCCTTGTTGCTGTTGCATTGTTTTGATGTTCTCACAAGTCTCTCAAACTTGTTGGAATACTTGGCCATAATAAGTATACTGGTTTCTCAATACTTCCTCTGTAGTGGTATACTCCTCAAAATTCTATTGTAGTACCTTGTGAGCTTCTGAAAATGCTATGTACTGCTGTCTTAGTAGAACAAAAGTCTCTTCTATTTGGGTCTGGAGGTTAGATACGACACTTTCAAGCAATTGGTAAGATCTTTCCAATGGTTTGTCGGTGTTGGTTTCTGCTGCTCCTGGTAAAATTGTTTGTATCAAACTCCTGCATTTTGTTAGAAATCCCATTTTCTTTGCTTTAAGTTTCTCAATCTATTCTTGTTTTCTTTCATTTCTTATCCTTGCCTCTTTATTGAGGTCTTCCAATAGCTGATCCAATTCTCCATCCCCGAGTTTTGGTGTCTTGAATACAGTGGTCAATCCTAGTTGATGTAGGTGGATAATTATCGATACCTACTATAATGCTGATTGTGTCGGCTATTGTTGATGTTCTTTCCTCTTTCCTCTTTTATTTTTATTTTATGTCGAGAATGATGTGCAACCTATGCTCCTGCTGGTACTATTTCAGGTTGATCTTGTTCTGTCTGCTGCTCTTCCATCGACTGAGCTTCTATCAATTGATCTTCTATTATATTAAGGTCTACTGATTGTATCTCGGGGATGAGGTCTATAGCTAGTTGTGCATCTGTCGGTGGTGTGGATAGTAGAACTCAGTTTGGAGGTGGAGCTGAGGTTGGTGGTGGTGTAGGTGATCGCGGATGTTTGAGTTGATGGGGTGGTCGAAAGGGTACCTATCGGCATAAGATTTTGGACTTCAAGTTGCAAGTCGATAGGGTTGTCAGTTTCTTCAGAGTCAAGGAGGTTGTCTATTTCTTGATCTATTTCCAGTGTTTCAATTTGACCATTCCTATCAATATCAATTGCGTCTTCGTCTGCTTCATTAACTAGGAGGGGATGATTTTCAGTGGATGGTATAAAATATGAAATTTGAGCTGTGACAACTTGAGATGATTTGTCGGGGTTTCTTATGAATGAGTATTTATTAACTCCCACAACCTTGGTTCTTGGGAAGCCTTTTATGGTTGGTCAGGTTTCTGGGTGAGAAGTCGTCGTGAAGATATTGAATCAGTGAGTGGGCGTGTGGTGTTTATTTGTTGATCATTGCAGAAAATATTGGGAAGATTGTTGATAAATTTTTGTAGGTCAGCATCTTTACCGAATTTCTCTTTGAGTGTTTCAACCAATACATCTTTATAAGGGTTTGATGAGGCAACAACGGTCGGGTTTGGTGTATCTTATTGCACTATTAGAGTTGGAGATGGGGGTGGAGGAGTGGAGGTTAAAACAATAGAGTCAACTTCAAGGGGGTAGTGACTCTTACCTTTTTAGATTTTGCTTGTTTTACTTCTGCTTCTATGAAGCGTTTGAACTGCTTCTCGATAGATATTTTGTTCTTAGTGGCATCCTCCAAGATGTCGGAAGCTATGGAAAGTATCTCTTCCTCATCATATGACTCTCCTTGAAGAATGATTTTGTGCTTTCCCTTCCCTTTTGCCAGAATATCATTTTTTTTTTGTGATTTGTATATTTCCTGAGCTATTTGTCAGAGATTCTGCTTCGTTAGAGCATACTCAGGTTTGTTGGACTATGTTTCTTCATCTGTCTATTCACTTTGCTCATCCTATTGTTCGGTCAGTACAAGGGCTTGTTGTGTCTATGGTACTGCTACTATCTGAATAATGCTTATCTCCTCTGCTGGGTTTGTCTTCCATAGTGAAAGTGTTGATATGAATATGTACTTCCTAATCTTCCTTTTCCTCCTGGTTGGTTAGGGGTTCCACAATTGGCTGATTGGTATTATTTGCAAACGTCGGTATGGATAGTTTAGTGTTGGTTTTTTGGGCCAACTCTGTGAATATCTCCTCAACTGTTGGACAATAATTTCGGTGTTTAGCTTTTTCTACATCTCCTTGCATGTACCAGACTACAATATGGTTGACTTCTACCTGGATGTGTGTTGTCGACGACAGAATTTCTTGGATGTTTTGGGGCATCCTCCATATCGATGTTTGGACTTTTAAATTTTAAAATCAGTTGTCTAGAAGCACTTTGGCTGTTTCAAGTTCCTATGAGTTCCCAATGATTAAAAACGACTTAAAACTCCACATATACAATATTGTCGATTTTAGGAATTGTGGATCTTCGACAGGACACAAGTGGTACATAGCAATCCATATGATAAAAAATGGGAACCTGATCACTGCGACCCCCTCCTAATACTTTACGTATATGTTTTTAACCATGTCGGCTATATATTAAGCCCAACGATAGGTTTTCCTTGATTTTGATATACAATCTACAACTTCCAACATGTCGAGCCTTAGATCACACCCTCGTCCTATAACTGTTAGACATGTAGACACAATTTTCATGACCATATTGGGTTTTTTGGCCTTGATTGGACCGACTATCATCCCCTTAGAGTTCTTTCCATTCAGTGTACTTGTTAGTTTTTCAACCAAGCTGGTGTTTGAACGGATAGGAACAGGATTGCATTTATTAAATAGCCCTATAAGCTTGTAAATAACTTCACCAGATATCTCAACAGGTTTATCAAAATAGAACTTCCCATTGTGATATCGACTAATGATGAATTTTTCTATTATCTCTTTCATCCCACCGAAGATCACTATGAGGGGTGCATTGATATAGCTCATTATGGTACTGGAGCTTACTTTCTGTGATTCTTATATCATTTTTCTATCTACATATGCACATTTCTTAATTTCTTCCCATAATCTCACCTAAGAAGTTTCATGAAATTTTTCCTTACTAATATTTTCTAATCTTTTTATCAACGGGGTTGTAGCGGAATGCAACTCCTTTGATTTGGTGGTCGTGGATCTAGTCTTCTTTGGTGCCATTTTATCAGTTTGAAGTTCAATTTTTTTATAGGTATATTGCTCTCAGGATTCTAGTAACTCTGTCTCTCAAGATCTTCGTAAAATGATATGAATTATTCATTTGATGTGGTATTTATAGGTGAAGTGGGTAGTGATAATGTTGATGGAGGTATTAATGGTGGATCTGATGGTGAAGGATGGTCTATTGATAGCTCTTTTAATGCACTATGGTTTTGGCGCTCCCTCTATCTATAGTCATGATTTCTTGATTGGACCATTTGATCCTCTTATCGATGATGGAAATGTCGGTAGAATGGTCAGTAGTCAGTATGTCGATCATGTCGGTTGTTATTTCTGTCGAATTGTATTCTTTTACTTCCTTCATGATTTCTTGTCATTTTGATCTTGTTGGATTTAATTATTTTTGTTGTTTTTAGGTTTTTATGGTTTTTATAGGTTTTTGTTTAAAAATTATGGAACCGTTATATATATATATATCTTTAGAATTTTCCTTAGCTTTTGTACTGCTTTAGTCAGGAACAGTTAACTAGTTTTTGAAATATTGTGCCTTGTAACATTCTTAGTCAGACTAATCCATTGGCATTGATTTCTTACATGAAATAGGCTACCATCCATTCTGTGTGTAGTTTCTTTGGTTTTCCTTTTACCTGACTGTTATATAGCAACACAAGATATCCAATTGACAAGTTCTTGTTTTTTATATTTCGGTCGTGCCATGTCTTTTGTTGTTGCTTTTGGATTTCCTGGTGTTTTGTAGAAATTAGTCGGTGTTCTTATATCTTATCTAGTTGTATTATTCAATCCTTATTTTCTTCTTTGACATTAATATGTAGTATGTCGGCTATTACTAGTGTCTATTGTCGGAAGTGTAGGGGAATGACTGCTTCTTGGCCATAGACTAGTCTAAATAGTGTTTAGTCTATAGATCGCTTGTATGTTGTTCTATATGCCCATAATATAGTAGGAATTTATCATCTGATTCGTCTTTGTCAGTGTTGCAAATTTTTCGTTAAGACTCTTGTTAAGGTTTTGTTAAATGCTTCTATTTCCCCATTGAATCAAGGATGATAAGTTGTGCTTCGTCTGTGGTCGATTTTGAACTGCTCTTTCAATGTGAGAATGGTTTTTTTGATAAAATGTGATATTTGATCACTAATTAGAGTCAATGGAAAACCAAATCTAGTAATTATATTTTCATATATGAATTTGGCATCTACTTCACTAGAACAAGTTTCGACAGATTCTGCCTTTGGCCATTTACTAACATACTTTACTGCTGTTATGATGTAGTGTGCACCTGTCCTTCTTGCTGGAACTGGAAATGGTCCTATAAATTCGATATCCCAAATTTCAAACATTAAACTTGCATTTACCAATATACCGATTTACCAATTTACACACATCGATGGAGTACTTCATCCAAGCCAATTTTATATAAGAATCCGTTAATTGGACTATATGGTGCATATTTCCTTGCTAGAATTTGTTTCTTTTAGTTCTCATACCTTCAGGTGCTTGACCATTCTCTAAAAAATGAGCTATTCCTTCTAGTTCCACTGATACAACTTCTATTCGAAACATGTGTGCATCTGGAAGAACGTCTTCAACTCCTGTTGGTTCATCCCTCATGTTGATTTACGACAAGTGGTTGGGTCTAACATTTAGCTTTCTTTGTTGGACTACAAATTCAAACTTAAATTCTTGGAATAGTAACAACCAACGAGAGATTATTCCATGGTGTAAAGGTTTGTTTACTAGATATTTCAGCGCTTGATGATCACTGTAAAATATAAAGGGGTTAGCTAATAGGTAATGTTGATATTTTTGGAGTACAAAGACCATTCCTAATGCTTCTCTTTCTGTTGTGGAATAATTGTGTTCTGCTTTGTTTAATTTTTTGTTGCTATACATGATTGGGTAGTCCATCCCATTGTCTCCTGGTTGTGTTAAGGTTGCACCTATTTCTATTCCTGATGTGTCAATGTGTATGTGAAATTTGACTGACCAATTTGGAAACCTGAGAATAGGTGCTTCGACTAGTTTTCTCTTTAGATTGTCGAAGGATACATCACATTCTTCAGTCCACTCAAACTCCTAATTGTATTTTAATAGTTTTTCCAAGGGATATGTCATATATGAATAGTGACGAATGAATTTTCTGTAATATCCCATATACCCTAATAACACTCTGAATTGTTTTGGATTCACTAGAGGTTTTAAGATGAGGATGAATTTTAGTTTTGTGAAGTCGACTTTGATGCCTTCTTTGCATACAATATGTCCCAATAAAATTCCTACAGAGGTCAAAAAGATGCATTTATTTATGTTGAGAGATAACTGGATTTGTCGGCATCATTCTAGCATTAGTATTAACCATTTTCAATGGTCTTTCAACATGGAGTAAATTGTCCAATCATCAAAGTATACATCCATTGTTTTATATCTGTATTCTTGAAATGCTTTGACTACTATTCCTGAGAATACAGCTGGTGCGTTATTAATACCGAATGGCATAACTTTGTAAGCGAATGAACCAAATTCATTGTCACATGCCCCAATTTTGCAATTTTTTTTTTATATTATTTGATTTTATTTGAGAACAATATGTTAAATTTTATGCTAAGTTGTAATTGATGACTCAGCAGAGTCAAGGATATTTAATGTAATTCTGAATATTTTAATTATAGATAAATAAAGGAGGAGACAACAACTTAGGAGAGCTGTTAAAAGAGTGCTTACTGGTCAAATTGGTGGAGGAGATTGGGTGGAGAGAAAACTGACATATGGCAGCATCCTCAAACCACTTCCAACTGTTCCAGGTGGAAACCTCCCTACATTTGGGGTCATGATTTCCCAAGAAAGTGGAATTAGAGCAGGTGGCTCAATTAATGAAAATTCACCCAAAAGACCTAGGCAATCTTTATAAAAATTCCCATTGAAGAGAGCTGAGGCTACTCATTCTAGAGAAGTGATCATTCAATATGAATGAATGTACCTTAGAGAAATTCAATGGAAGGGAGTCTGGAAACTGTTTGAGGGGTTAACTACTGATTGATCGAGTGCAGGTTTTTAGCTGAAAGATCTTACTACTGAGAGCAGAGTGTTACTGATATATTGGGACTAAGTCTACTGTTTGCATTCTCCACCATTTCTCAGCCAAGAAGACCAGGGATAGGCTCGGGGGTCTTGAGGAAGCGTTGTTTGAGCACTCTCCAGAAGATTGGTAGGGAGGAATGGCCTCCTAATGCTATTGTCATCTATCCTAATCAGGTTATACATTATTTTGTTTTACTGTGTTAGATAGACAAATCTGAGTCTGACTATTATATGAATGATAAATATCCAGTTTGTATATGTTAGAATTTAGTAGTATTTTTAGTTGATTGAAGGAATGAAATTGAAAAGTAATGTGTTAGAATAGAAAATAATTTCTAGTCTGTGTTTTTCCACACCTGGAAAACCAGGCAGTACTCTAGCACAGGTAGAATGTTTAAGTAGATAAAAGAATGTGTTAGCATATGAGATTGTGAATTTAGAGACAGGAGAATAATTTTATTCATGTTAAAATATCAGGAAGGTTAAACATTGTTATGAAATGTTTATATTTCTTTGTTTTCACTTAGTAACTGAATGAAATGCAACAGAAAAATCACTTTAGAGTTACAATGATTAGATACAGTTAAGTAAATAAACGAGCTACTAATCACATAGTTTATTTTCTAACAATATCAACTAAATCTAAGACTAATATTTATGTTAAAAGTAATTAATTTATAAAGAGTAAACTGAATTACAGAGTCTATGCATTATCTTTTCAAGAACCCTGAGTAAATTCTACTTGACAGTTTAGTAAATAGAAGCAATGAAGATATAATTAATAACTAGTATAAAACTAAATAATTACTATGAATAAACTATCTTATAATTATCAGACAGGATTATACCTATAAAGGTAAAACTTCAGGGTTGAAACCCTAACCAATTTATTTAACTATTATAAATGAAGAGATAATCAAGGTTACAGAGTTTTTGTTTTATTTATTACATAACTCTGAATCTTTACTAATTAACACATCAGTAAACAAATAAGAACTTAGAAGTAAATAGTAAATAGAAATAAGCTAAGAACTTACAGTATTTGTATAAATCTTTTATTTAAAAGAAAAGAAAATACTTAAACAGGATAAATAATATCATTACTATTATAACAATGTAAAATAGGTAAACAGAAACCAACACATTGATAAATTTTAAGAATATATTTATCTAAGGGTTCTTTTTATAGTAACCCTAGGATTTAATCCTAATTGAAAAGCATAAACATATACAAATTACTTTTCGACTGAACTTACAGTCTTTATTTTATCTTATTTTATTTATAAGAAAAATATTTAAAAAAATAATTACCATTGTTAACAGCTGAGGAAGGGAAGACTCAAATTACACAGAGTCATAATTTTACAGGTTATAAAACTGATGCATAAACGAGATAGAGCTTGAACTTTAAAATCCTTTTAAAATCAAATGTATTACATTGATGGGCCGTAAGGATGAAAACTTAACCATTTTACTGCACCCAACTCAAGGCCGGTTATACGGAGCATCATGGTGAGGGTTCAAAAGACAAAACTAACAATCTACTTATAAAAACTTCAACACTGTATTAATATTTATAAAACAATGTATATTTATGAGTATAAACGAGATAGAAAACCATTAAAACCATAAAGACAAAAAAACTTCCACATAATAAGAACATAGTATATCATTACTTAGCCATAAGGCTGTCAACTTGTCGATAAGTCGAAAATAGTGGAATACAAGTCACGACATCAAGGTCGGAGCAACCCTACTACAAGCAAGGGCTTAATAACCAAAAACTAAAACAATAACTGAGCTAAGCATTTAAAACACCAAAGGAACCAAATTCATATTTCTTCTCCGCCGAAACCCCTTTTACCCTAATCTGTATAAGCAGGGTGATGCCACATTGTAACCGGGGATTACTCGTAGGTCTCATTGGTAATCCAAACATGGGTGGATTCTTTCCAAACCTGTTTCGAACTGCAATCCTGCAAGCAAAACCCAAAAGATTTAAGTTAGAGCTGTATATTATTTTATGAAAACTGTAACTAAGAATTTGTAACAATTGTAAGATAAATTCCTTACTTGGAAGTGATGAAATATGGAGCCACGGAGGAACAAACCATCACAAGAAATATCCCAAACCCTCGTGTTCACTAGTGACAGAGGTGATGGGGCTCACAATGCATGCTACATTGATGATAGGAATAGGAGTAAGCCTTGGTAATGGCCATGAAGGAAAACAACACCCAAAAAAATACTGACAGAGCTACACTACCCTCACGTACAACAAAGTATTGTATGCAGGAAGAAAAACCAAATGCGAGCTTTGAAATTTGCAACCCATACACTAGAGTGGAAACACTTCTCTGAACACAGACAATGGAGCTGGAGATGAGCACAAGCGAGCCCTCATGGCCGCAGTAAACCAGAGAGAGAAAAGACCAAAACCCTCAACAAAGAATGAGGATTTAGGGTTGCGTTGGAGGTTTTTAAATCATGCATTGCACGATAGTGGATGTTCCACGTGCCCACAAATTTATCCAGTCCATAGTGGGTCACGTTGTATAGTCTCCACTGCACTGTTGGGATCAAATTATTATTAATAATCTATACAATGATCACAATGATAATATAATATAAAAAGTCAAAAACATAACGTATCAATCATAAACATTAAGTCAAACTATTTTGAATAGTGAGGTTTTTATGATATCGTTAACCCTTGTTTTATGTAAACATTGAAATCTCTCGTTGGTAAGACAACATTTATGGAAAATCCATATTAGGGTGTAAGCCCTTGATTACAAGTTAATATTTCTAATAATAATCATTGATTCAAATATTACATTGAAGGACTATGTTATTAGAACTAGTCTTTATGTAAACACTAATGGAGAGAATTTAAGTTATAAATAAAAATTGTGTATATAAAAAGTATTTATACTCTAGAATAAAATATTACTTTAGTATGAAGTCTATAGTACTAAGAGTAAGATAAACTTCATGAAAGTTGTAATCTTTTGGTATCCATAAGTAAACAAATCTCCAAATAAATTCAATCAAGGCTAGATGAGTCTTGATTATAAAGGATAGTGTAATTATCTAAGAATACATATAGCATCACTATTATTTATAAATAAATAATATGATAATATAATTTCGTCACATTACTTATGTCATGAAGAAATTTGGAAGTTAGAATCGCAACTTGACGACTTTTAGGAAATGGTCAATTAAAAATACAATGTAATAATAAGCTGATAAACTTCCTCTACTGAAGCTTAATAAAAGGTAAAGCCAAGAGTTCTGGGTAAGCTTGTTTCTTGAAAGGCCTTAGGTCTATTTCCATACTTACAAGTAGTGTTGTAAATTTTATAAATGGCAACAACAATAAACTCCGGATTTCAGTAAGAGTGTTGATATACTAAATCTTGAGCTCTATGAGGAACTAGAAATAACTTAGCATAAAGAGGGAAAAAAAGATTTATCTAACGTAGCATACATTCTGATAATAGACAATCAGTAGGGTAAAGATACTGATCATAATGACATGATTTTAAAATACTAAAATAGTTGCAATACAAGTAAAGAAAAATTGCTTTACCTTGTAGTATCCTTGAATTCTATTAAGCAAACTTTTACTCTAGCAGTATATTATGTTAAAAGAAGTAAATCTGGATTAACGCCTTAATAAACTCTTACTAGTTCAAAATTTACCTGTCAAGCCTGTAAGATCCAGAATTCAAGGTAAGTTAGCAATCACCAAGTAAGCCCCAGTTAGAAAGTTACTTCTCACCTACTTGATAAAATCAAACCATCAGTACAGCTAGAAACAATTGAATGCAGATTATTTACATCACATATTGAAATTTAAATAGTATTAATTTCTATGTGTTTAAGTTAATGGTTACTTTTGTTAACTGTTTCAGTTTTCCACTAGCCGCTAGCAGTTATCAAACTGCGACTATAGATAGTTTATGTTACATCAATTTTTTTTAATTTTTGTGAAAATTTGGGGTTTTGACATGTGGTATCAGAGCACAAGGTTCAAACACTAGGCCTTGATGAAGCCCAACTAGCTCTTACGAAACAATGAATTTAAATTATTTTTTTGATGTATTTTCTTTTAAATGTTATTCAACAGAGAAATTGTTTTTGAAGTTTAACAATAGGTACATGGAAAGGCTGGAGGAATATGCGGAAGAGGAATCTCCATTTATTGAACCAGAAAACTTACCAAGAGAACCTACACAAGAAGACCTAACCACTAGTTGCTCAGAACTGTTAGAAACAGTAAAAGACTTAAAATCTGAAATGGAATCTATTAAACGAGAGAATGAAAGGATTCCGAGGGCTCGGGAGGAGTTGAATCAGATCCTAATAGAAATATTTCAAACTGAAGGAAAGGAGAAAAGAGCTGATTTAGAAGATACAAGTCATCAACATAAATATAAAAAGATTAAACAGACTAAAAATGAAAGCAGCTCATCTTCAGAGGTGTTTGGTGATCAACGTAATTTTCATTCCACTAGTGACAGTAGTGATGGCAATCATTATACTAAAAAGAGAAAATATAAACCCTATGAGGAAATTTCTGGGGAATTTAAAAATATTAAACCACCAACATTCAATGGAGAGACTGAGAAGGGGGAAGAAGCAAAATCCTGGTTATCTGGGATGAAGAAGTACTTGTAGATTTATAACTATTCTAACCAATTAAAGGCTAGAATGGCTATCTACAATCTCTAAGGGAAGGCTGATATTTGGTGGCAGGACTTGAAGAGAGTAAAGGGAATAAAAGAGAAGAACGTAAATTGGAGTACCTTCAAGAGGTACTTTAAAAATAAATTTTTGTCTGAGCAGTATTATGAAGAGAGAGCAAAAGAATTCTATGAGCTTAAATTAGGATCAATGACTATGAAAGATCTAAACAACAAGTTTTTAAGTCTTCTTAGGTATGTGCCATACCTTGTAGATGAAAAACCAAAGGTACAATGATTCCTCAGTTTTCTACCTTATCATATTAAGGATAGGATTGAGTATGACAATCCAAAAACTTTGGAAGAAGCTATGAAGAAAGCCAACTTCTGTTATGAACAAAATCGGAATAAGGAAAGCATGGCCAATTGGAAGGCCAAAAAGAATAACAACCATTATGATTAAAAGAAGAAAGAATTTGTGCCCAACAGGAATTCTAAAAACAATAAGGACAAAAAATTTCCTAACAAGAATTTCCAAGGGAATAAGAATAATTCACCAAGCAATCAGAATAATTCAAAGGGTAAATAATTTGTTAACAACCATGGTAATTACACCAAGAAATTTGAACGCAAAGAACCTATAAAGTGTTGGGAGTGTAATGGCCCACATTATGCCTTAGTCTGTCCAAATTGGAAAAAGACCATCAGTAATATTCATACCATACAGGAGGAAATGATTGTTGGAGAGTTAGCAAGGACTATGCCCAGAATCAATGCAGCCTTGGAGAATCGACAAGCAGAATATCAAACTTCTATGGTGGAAGTAGAAGGTATCATAAACCAAACCACTATAACTATTTTAATTTATCCAGGAGCTAGCCTTAGTTATATTTCACGTAAAATGGTAGAATAAAGTAAGTTTCCTGTTGAAAAATTTGAAAATTCTTGGTTGGTTCAGTTAGCCACTGGTGCAAAAAGGAAGGTAACTTTTTTTTGTAAAAGAATGTGTAGTAGTTATGGATCAATTTGAAACTGTTGTAAAGCTTAATGTATTACCTCTTGGTTCTTATGACTTACTAATTGGTATGGATTGGTTAGAACAACACAGGGTGGTTTTAAATTGTTATGATAAAACCTTTACATGTATAAATAATGATGGAAAATCAATAAATGTAAAGGGAATCCCTCGAAAAACTACCATAAGGCAAATTTCTACTCCGCAGCTTAAGAGGGATATTAGGAAGGGATGTAAAGATTATGCAGTAACAATAACTGATGAGGAAAATCTAAATAAGACAGATAAATTAAAATTGCAAGACATACCAGTTTTAAGAAAATATGTTGATGTATTTCCAGAAGAAATTTCGAGACTACCTCTGAAAAGGGAACTAGATTTTACCATTGAGTTGGTGCCTGGTGCAGTACCCAGCTCAAAGGACCCTTATCGAATGAGCATACTTGAACTTAATGAACTAAAGTCACAATTAAAAGAACTTATTGATAAAAAGTATATTCGAACTAGTGTGTCTCCTTGGGGGCACCTGTCATCTTCATTTAGAAAAAGGACGAAACCATGCGACTTTGCATAGATTACCGTTAGTTGAATAAGATGACTATCAAAAATAAATACATGTTGCCTCACATAGATGATCTATTTGATCAACTACATGGAGCCACCGTGTTCTCAAAAATTGATTTAAGGTCTGGATGTCATCAAGTTAGGATTAAAGATGAAGACACCTTTAAAACATCTTTTAGAACTCGATATGGCCATTACAAGTTTGTCGTCATTCCATTTGGGCTTACTAATGCCCTAGCTATTTTTATGTGTTTAATGAACAACGTTATGCATAAGTATCTAGATACGTTTGTGGTCATGTTTATCGATGACATATTAATCTATTCAAAAATGGAAGAAGAACATAAAGAACATTTAAAAATTGTTTTGCAAGAGCTATGAGATCATCAACTCTTTGCACAGTTTAGTAAATGCGATTTCTTCAAAGATAAGATCCAATACTTAGGTCATGTGGTGACTAAGGAAGGGATTTCGGTAGATCCCGAAAAGATAAAGGTGATCGAAGATTGGTTGGTTCCTAAGGATGTAACTGATGTTCATTCCTTCATGGAAATTACCAGTTATTACCGGAGGTTCATTGAATGTTTTTCGAGAATCGCGAATCCGATAACTTCTTTGCAGAAGAAAGGAAAGAAATTTGATTGGAACCATAAATGCGAGGAAAGCTTTAAAAAGTTAAAAACTTTATTAACCAGCGCACCTATTTTAAGAATAGCTAATCCAAATAAAGAATTTGTAGTGTGCACTAACGCCTGCAATGATGGTTTAGGTGGTGTTTTGACTCAAGAAGGGCATGTTATTGCCTATGAGTCTAGAAAATTAAAAATTCATGAAAATAATTATGCAACTTATGATCTGGAATTAGCTGTTGTTATACATGCTCTAAATAAGTGGCGTCATCACCTAATTGGCATAAAATTTATTTTAATGACTGATAATAAATGACTAAAATATCTGTTAGATTAGCCTAATCTAAATGCTAGACAAGCTAGGTGGCTAGCTTTTCTAAGTGAGTATGATTTTGAAATTCAGCACATAAAAGGGAAAGAAAATAAAGTTACTAATGCATTAAGTAGGAATGCAATGCTGAACTTAATAGTAGTTATCAACACTTACACAACAGATTTGGATGAATAGCTTAAAGCAGGGATAAAACAAGATGAAATTTACCAAAACTTACAAGCTAAAATGAAAGAAAATCCAACATAAAGCTTAAGTAAAGGGTACAGTTTGAATGCAAAAGAATATTTACTGTATAAAGACAGAATGTATGTACCTAATGTACCTAAAGTTAAGTTATTAATTTTGGATGAAATCCATAAAACTCCATACTCAGGTCATCCAGGTTATCAAAAGACTATAACTATGTTAATAAAAGAATATTTTTGGCCAAACATGAAGACTGAACTGGCAGAGTATATCGCTAGGTGTTTTGAATGTCAGCAGGTGAAAACTGGACATCAACACCCAGCTGGATTACTTTATCCATTACCCAATCCTAGCTGGAAATGGGAGATAATTAGTCTCGATTTTGTTATTGGACGGCCTAAAAATTAGAATTTAAATGATTCTATCATGGTAGTGGTCGATAAATTAAGTAAAGAAGCTCATTTTATACATGTTAAAACTACGCATAAAGCTGCAAACATAGCTGATATATTTCTAAAACAAATTTTTCGACTGCATGGAATACCGAAAGTTATAATCTTAGATAGAGATCCTAAATTTACAAGTAACTTTTGGAAATCTCTGTTTAAAGGATTAAACACAAAAATAAATTTTAGTACTTCGTTCCATCCTCAAACCAATGGATAGACTGAAAGAGTAAACCAAGTACTAGAATATTTATTAAGAATGTATGTGAAAGACTAGCCAGGCAAATAGGAGGATTATTTTCATCTGGTAGAATTTGCCTATAATAATAATTATCAAGCATAAGCCAGATTTAGTCCTTTCGAAATCTTGTATGGAAGGAAATGTAATACTCCTATCTCTTGGAGTAATCCAGTGGATAGGCTAGTATTAGGTTCTGAACTATTAAAGGAAATGGAAGAAATTGTAAAGCAAGTACAAGGTAATCTGAAAATTGCGCAGGATCGACAAAAAGTCAAGCAGACCTTGAAAAAAATCCAAAGGATTTCCAGGTAGGTGAACATGTGTTCATCAAGGTGAGGCACAAAAAGAGATCTCTCAGATTGAGAAGTTGTGAAAAACTAGCACCTCGTTACTGTGGTCCATTCGAAATACTATCCAAGATTGGACAAGTAGCTTATCAATTAGCATTACCACCAAATTTAAGAGTACATAATGTTTTTCACATTTCTGTATTAAAGAAATATGTTCATGATGCTACTCACGTTGTTAATTGGAATGATGTACAGGTGGAACCAGAAAGAGATTTTCTGGTGGAACTGGACTATATCCTCGAGCGGAGGGAGATCACACTTCGAAACCGCACCATTGGTCAGGTGACGGTGCAATGGAAGCACCTTAGTCTGGAGAAAGCCACCTAGGAATTGGAAAGTAATATGCATGATGCATATCCAATTCTGTTCCAGGGTAATTCTGAGGATGAAGAATAAATAACATCGAGGACAGTGTTATACTTTAAGGGGGTGTGTATGTCACATGCCCCAATTTTGGAAAAATAATTTTATATCATTTGATTTTATTTGAGAATAATATGTTAAATTTTATGCTAAGTTGTAATTAATGACTCAGCAGAGTCAAGGATATTTAATATAATTCTGAATATTTTAATTATAAATAAATAAAGGAGGAGACAACACCTTAGGAGAGCTATTAAAAGAGTGTTTACTGTTCAAATTGGTGGAGGAGACTAGGTGGAGATCAAACTAACATATGGCAGCATCCTCAAACCACTTCCAATTGTTGCAGGTGGCAACCTCCCTACATTTGGGGTCATGATTCCCCAAGAAAGTGGAATTAGAGCAGGTGGCCCAATTAATGAAAATTGACCTAAAAGACCTAGGTAATCTTTATAAAAATTCGCATCGAAGAGAGCTGAGGCTGCTCATTCTAGAGAAGTGATCATTCAGGATGAATGAATTTACTTTAGAGAAATTCAATGGAAGAGAGTCTCGAAATTGTTTGAGGGGTTAACTGTTGATTGATCGAGTGCAGCTTTTTAGCTAAAAGATATTACTGTTGAGAGCAGAGTGTTACTAAGATATTGGGACTAGGTTTACTATTTTCATTATCCACCAGTTCTCAGCCAAGAAGACCAGGAACAAGCTCGGGGGTCCTGAGGAAGCATTGTTTGAGCACTCTCTAGGGGATTGGTAGGGAGGAACGGTCTCCTAACGCTGTTGTCATCTGTCCTAATCAGGTTCTACATTATTTTGTTTTACTGTGTTAGATAGACAAATCTGAGTCTAACTATTATATGAATGATAAATATCCAGTTTGTAAATTTTAGAATTTAGTAGTCTTTTTAGCTGATTGAAGGAATCAAATTGAAAAGTAATGTGTTAGAATGGAAAATAATTTCTAGTCTGTGTTTTTCCACACCTAGAAAACCAGGCAGTACTCTAGCACAGGTAGAATGTTTAAGTAGATAAAAGAATGTGTTAGCAGATGAGATTGTGTATTTACAGGCAGTAGAATAATCTTATTCATGTTAAAATATCAGGGAGGTTAAACAGTGTTATGAAATGTTTATATTTTTCTGTTTTCACTTAGTAACTGAATGAAATGCAATAGAAAAATCACTTTAGAGATACAATGATTAGATACAGTTAAGTAAATAAATGAGCCACTAATCACATAGTTTATTTTCTAACAATATCAACTAAATCTAACACTAATATTTATATTAAAAGTAATTAATTTATAAAGAGTAAACTGAGTTACAGAGTCTATGCATTATCTTTTCAAGAACCCTGAGTAAATTCTACTTCATAGTTTAGTAAATAGAAGCAATGAAGATATCATTAATAACTAGTATAAAACTAAATAATTACGATGAATAAACTATCTTATAATTATCAAACATGCTTATACTTGTGAAGGTAAAACTTCAGTGTTGAAACCCTAACCAATTTGTTTAACTATTATAAATAAAGAGATAATCAAGGTTACAGAGTTATTGTTTTATTTATTACATATCTCTAAATCTTTACTAATTAAGAGAGCAGTAAACAAATAATAACTTAAAAGTAAATAGTAAATATAAATAAGATAAGAACTTATAGTATTCGTATAACTCTTTTATTTAAAAGAAAAGAAAATACTTAAACAGGATAAATAATATCATTACTATTATAACAATGTAAAATAGGTAAACACAAACCAACACATTGATAAATTTTAAGAATATATTTATCTAAGGGTTCTTTTACAGTAACCCTAGGATTTATTCCTAACTGAAAAGCATAAACATATAAAAATTACTTTTCAACTGAACTTACAGTCTTTATTTTATCTTATTTTATTTACAAGAAAAATATTTAAAACAATAATTACCATTGTTAACAGCTGAGGAAGGGAATACTGAAATTACATAGAGTCATAATTTTATAGGTTATAAAACCGATGCATAAACACGACATAGATTGAACTTTTAAAATCCCTTTTAAATCAAATGTATTACATTGACAGGCCGTAAGGCTGAAAACTTAACCATTTTACTGCACCCAACTCAAGGCCAGTTATACCCAACATCATGGCGAGGGTTCAAAAGACAAAACTAACAATCTACTTATAAAAACTTCAACACTGTATTAATCTTTATAAATCAATGTATATTTATTAGTATAAACGAAACAGAAAACCATTAAAACCATAAAGACAGAAGAACTTCCACATAATAAGAATAGAGTATATCATTACTTAGCCATAAGGCTGTCAACCTGTCGATAAGTCGAAAACAGTGGAATACAAGTCATGGCATCAAGGCCGGAGCAACCCTGCTACAAGAAAGGGCTTAATAACAAAAAACTAAAACAATAACTGAGCTAAGCATTTAAAACACCAAAGGAACCGAAGTTGTATTTCTTCTCCATTGAAACCCCTTTTACCCTAATCTGTATAAGCAGGGTGATGCCACATTACAACCAGGTCTTGACTGTAGGTCTCGTTGGCAATACAAACATGGTTGGATTCTTTCCAAGCTTGTTTCAAACTGCAATCTTGCAAGCAAACCCCAAAAGATTTAAGTTAGAGCTATATATTATTTAATTAAAACTATAACTAAGAATTTGTAACAATTGTAAGATAAATTCCTTACCTGGAAGTGATGAAATATGGAGCCACGGAGCAACGAACCAGCATGACGAACAGCCCAAAACCTCATGTTTACTAGGGATAGAGGTGACGAGGCTCGCAATGCATGCTACATTGATAACAGGAATAGGAGTAAGCCTTGGCAATGGCCACGAAGGAAAAAAACACCAAAAAAACTACTGACAGAGCTACACTACCCTCATGCACAACAAAGTATTGTATGCAGGAAGAAAAACCAAATGCGAGCTGTGAAATTCGCAACCCATACACTAGAGGGGCAACAATTCTCTGAACACAGACAATGGAGCTGGCGACAAGCACAAGTGAGCCCTCATGGCTGCAGTAAACCGGACAGAGGAAAGACCAAAAACCTTGACAAATAATGAGGATTTAGGGTTGTGTTGGAGGTTTTTAAATCATGCATTGCACGGTAGTGGATGTTCCACATGCCCACAAATTTATCCAGTCCACAGTGGTTCACGTTGTATAGTCTCCACTACACTGTTGGGATCAAATTATTGTTAATAATCTATACAATGATCACAATGATAATATAATATACAAAGTCAAAAACATAACGTATCAATGATAAACATTAAGTCAAACTATTTTGAATATTGAGGTTTTTATGATATCGTTAACCCTTGTTTTATGTAAACATTGAAATCTCTCGTTGGTAAGACAACATTTATGGAAAATCCATATTAGGGTATAAGACCTTGATTACAAGTTAATATTTCTAATAATAATCATTGATTTAAATATTACATTGAAGGACTATGTTATTAGAACTAGTCTTTATGTAAACACTAATGGAGAGAATTTAAGTTATAAATAAACATTGTGTATTAAAAAGTATTTATACTCTAGAATAAATTCTTACTTTAGTATGAATTCTACAGTACTAAGAGTAAGATAAACTTCATGGAAGTTGTAATCGTTTGGTATCCATAAGTAAACAAAGCTCCAAATAAATTCAATCAAGGCTAGATTAGTCTTGGTAATAAAGGATAGTATAATTATCTAAGAATACATATAGCATCACTATTATTTATAAATAAATAATATGATAATGCAATTTCGTCACATTACTTATGTCATGAAGAAATTTGGAAGTTAGAATCGTAACTTGATGACTTTTAGGTAATGATCAATTAAAAATACAATGTCATAATAAACTGATAAACTTCCTCTACTGAAGCTTAATAAAAGGTAAAGCCAAGAGTTCTGGGTAAGCTTGTTTCTTGAAAGGGCTAAGGTTTGTTTCCATACTTACAAGCAGTGTTGTAAATTTTATAAATAGCAACAACGATAAACTCTGGATTTCAGTAAGAGTGTTGATACACTAAATCTTGAGCTCTATGAAGAACTAGAAACAACTTAGCATAAAGAGGGAAAGAAGATTTATCTAACGTAGCAGACATTCTGATAATAGACAATAAATAGGGTAAAGATAATGATCATAAAGACATGCTTTTAAAATACCGAAATAGTTACAGTACAAGTAAAGAAAAATTACTTTACCTTGTAGTATCCTTGAATTCTATTAAGCAAACTTTTACTCTAGCAGTATATTGAAGTATATCTGGATTAAAGCCTTGACAAACTCTTACTAGTTCAAACTTTACCTGTCAAGCCTATAAGATCTAGAATTCCAGGTAAGTTAGCAATCGCTAAGTAAGCCCCACTTGGAAAGTAACTTCTCACCTACTTGACAAAATCAAACCATCAGTATAGCTAGAAACAACAGAATGCAGATTATTTACATCAAATATTGAAATTTAAATAGTATTAATTTCTCTGTGTTTAAGTTAATGGTTACTTTTGTTAATTGTTTCAGTTTTCCATTAGTCGCTAGTAGTTATCAAACTGCGACTATAGAAAATTTATGTTACATCAAAATTTTTTAATTTTTGTGAAAATTTTGGGTTTTGACATTCACAGACGAATGTTGTCTTTTTTTTTTTATCTTCCTTGGGAATCAGGACTTGATTGTATCCTGAAAATCCATCTATAAACGAGTAGCACTCATGTCCTACGAATTCATTTAGGATTTAATCTACAAATGATGTTGGAAATGGATATGTTAAAGTGAATTTATTCAACTCCCATAAATTGACATAGGTTCTCTGTTTTGTTAGGTCATGCTTTTTTGGTTGATTGACCATTGGGATTTCCCATTCCGACTGGTTTATTGGGTAGATGCTTCTAGCTACTAACATATTGTTGATCTCTTTTTTCACTATTTCCTTATATTTGTGAGCTAGTTTGTAAGGTGTTTTCTTGATAGGTCTTACATCAGGTTTGATATCAATCTTCATTTCACCCATTTCCTGTACTAACCCTTTAAGATATTTATAGTCTCGGGTAAAGAAATACAAAAATTCTTTCAGTAGATTAGCTATTTTTGCTTTTTGTTGTTCACTCCAGTAGTGACCTATTCTCGCTATTTTTGGCCTGTTGTCATTAGATATGTTGACTTCTTTGGTTTTAACCTTCTCGTCCATCCATTCAGGTGCCTTGCTTTCATTGATTTGTCGACTTCCCTCCTTGAATTAAGAAAATGATGCTGGGAAGTCTGTTGTTTTCATCCGATTGGTATCTTCTTTGTCAGTCGATTCTACCTTAAGTACCGTTATAATTGTTTTTACCATTTCTGGATGATCATATTTCTACTAAAATCTTTTTCCATGTGTATGCTCATTTTCTAGTCGAATTCTTGTCAACTGTAGTATTCTATTAGACCGAATGTTATTACATGATGCTTTTGGTCGGTTACGATTTTATGTCGAAGTATGATGAATAGTCGGTTGTATGAATGGTTTTATTTGTTTCATTTCTGTGACCATATTTGTCATATTCTGATATGAATTTAAAGTCCTTGGTAAATTTTTCCTTGAGTTCATTCCATACGAACGTTTTGCCTCGTTCTTCTTCCATCTTATACCACTTACTTGGTAAATTTTCTAATGTGGATGGAAATAGGTGCAGCCATATACAGTCATTTTTGTAACCAAGTCTTCTCCATTCTATTTCACATGTATTTATGTGCTTTTCAGGATCTTGTCCTTGTCTGAAGACAAGTATTTGTGCCTATTTATTTAGCTTCCTCTCGCTGAAACCTTTTGATGAAGTATGTCGAAGCCTCCATGTTTCTAGCCTTGATTGATGGGTATCCCACCATCGAGCAGATTGAACTATAAATGTTTCGACTAGGATTTGGAGTCAGCCGTGCTCACCTAAGTTTTTGAAAACTTGTTCTATATGGAGAACTAGTGACTCTCTTTCTTTATACCAAAGAGACTATTTAATTTATGTTTGGATTGGTGCTAAAGAAAGGTATTCCCTATTTTTTATTTTGAATATATTTGGTATGATGGACATAGAGAAACATTGACATGTCAATTTTTTTGAGATGGCATGGATGATCCAACATCCTCTTGCTTGAGTTTCATAATTTTCCATCTCCCAATCATATAATTTTGCATTTGAATTATAGCCGACTGAGTCTTGATTCCCCAAATGAAGTTATCCATAAATTTTTGGCTCGGTACACTATTCATCATTCTGGATTTGATAGAGTTGTTGGACATAGAACTCTTCATCTATGGGTTAGGTCCATGGTTCACCTTGTGAAGGATGAATTGGGACAATTACTTTCTGCCCATTTACTTTAAGTTTTATCTGTTCTTTATCCAATGAAATCGAGGCTTTCATCTTCTAACTCCATGGTTGGCCCACCAAGGTTGGGAAGGAGCTAGATCCTTCCTTAGGGCCTATGATTTCAAAGTTGACTTTTGTAGTAATTCCTTTTATGGTCATGTCGACCTTTCTCCATACCCCAATAGGTTCGATAATTCATTGGTCTACTAATTTTATATACATTCCTAATTCGTTCAGTTGAGGTCTGCCCAATTGTTCCCATGTATCTCATGTCATAATATTCACTTGGGATCCAAAATCAAGAATAACTTGTTGAAGATGATATCCTTCTATTTCTAGGTCGACAAGTGGGTCAGCATCACTCTTATGTTTTTTATTTAGGCTACATATATTCTTAGTTTGTTTATCCATACCCGTTTTGTTCTTAATATTGTATAATAGATCAATAAATTGTGCTACTGATTTATCATTATGTATTAAATTAGGTATCTCTTGAGATATATCTTTTTGAGTGTTATTGATTTCTTCTTGTCTAGTGAATTATTGAAACATATTTGATGCATCATTATATAATTGTTTTTTTTTATGGGATTAGGGTAATCATCTTTGCTTTTGATTTTACTTATTCTGGGATTATCATTTCCATTTTTTGTTCCTTGTCTAGTGACTATTTGTAAATTCTTCGTATGAATTACATCATAATTCTAAACACATGACAAGACATTAACATTTTTATTTTTATTTATTTTGTCGAGCATGTTGGGACAATCCTCTAACAAGTGATCTCCCACACCAAAATCGATACAAAATTTTAGGTCGGTCCGATCTTGGTACGGACCATCTGCATATTTGTGACCGTCATTGTAACATGTGAAACAATGAATGGGTCACCTTGGCCTATTGTCTCGATGTCCAGTGAATTGAACTCAACCAACAAATCCACCATGACGATTATTGTTGTACCGAGGCTCATATCTTTGACCATCATATTTTTTTTAATTTTCTCATTATGTTCGTTGCTCCTTGGGATATTATCATTGTTATTCTACGCGACAACATTTGTTTTATAGAATGCATGATAATTCTGCCGATTCTTCAAGTTCAAGTGGCATTCGATTATTGTATGGATTTTTACTTCGCAAATTACGCACCAAGAAGCTTTTCCATTCTTCATGTGAATGGAAAATATTTTGTCGTGTGTAGCCCATGTTCCTGGAAAATATCACAAAATAATTTTGTTTGAACAAAGCAGACATCTTGTCGACAATTGTCTTTGGTATGGTCATCCATTGAGCAGTTCGTACACCAAATATATTGTCATTTGAGGTTAAGTTCCCTTAATGATTTTTTCATTATTTGCAATTGTTCTTCAATATGATTGTCCACAGGGTGTGCTAGGTAATCATCATCCATCTTGACCTGCAATGCTTTTGTGAGTGCTTCTTCATATGTTTTGAATGTGTCCAAACTAATATGTCTTTGGATATTCTATGAAAGTATTGCAAGAAACCATTGGATTAATAGTTGTTCATCGATATTATAATCTAGTTGGCTGAGTAGGTCCTTTCATCTCTTGTCCTAATCCAAGACAGTCTTTGTAGGTTTTTGAAATGTTGTTTTTAAATTTTTTGCCACTAGATGCTTTGCATCTAGTGTTTTGAAGAAGGATAAGAATTGTTGCTTAATATTCGCTTTGCGCACATTGGGTTTTTTCTTGGTATATGTCATATACGAAGTCAGTGCTTGCTTCCACAAGGTGCAAATGAACTACTCCATCTATCTATAATTTTTTTTTATTGTGTTTTCTTCCCATGTTGATTCACATATGAACCAATGTTGTCTGCCATCCTCATCACCTTCATAGAGGAGGATGTGTGCGGCACCGTGCTCCATATCTTCAGTGTCGATGTATTCTTTGGGTGGTAGTGGTGGGGATGGTGGGATATTATCTACAAATCTGTGTTGTTCACAACTATTTTCGACAGAACTCTCATTCCTGTTGGAATTTGTTTTTGTCGGTTCCTCTTCAATAAGTTGTCGGTCTAATTCGACTTCTTGTGTCCATGTCCAATCCAATTGCTATAACTCGGATATTCTTCCTTGTGAATCTGACTTCTTTGTGTTCTCTAAATATGTGTTTGGAAAGGGGGGTGCTTCTTCATGTCCTGGTTATAGTAGGTGGATAGTTTGGTTAGATGGGTACGATTAGAATGTGACATCGTTTTCTTCCTCAAGTGGACGAATTACCAGATGGTTGACTGGAATGTGACATCATTTTCTTCCTCAGGTCGACGAATTACTAAATGGTTGACATCATTTCCTTCTTCATCTAGTTGGATCCATATGCCGAACTCACCAACTCGTAGCCTTAGGTCCTATTCAGCAATGGCCTACACTCAGGCACTCAGGTTCGAATTTATCGAAGATAGAGGTCTTACATCTTGAGGTGTCTCAAGCTAGAGAGCTTCTCACTACTCTATCCACAAATCTTCCTCCATTAGCGACACTTCTTCGTCTATTCCCTCTTCTTGTCAGTATTGACCTGACTTTGGTGGATTTTCTTCATGTGCTGTCATCACAGTGGCCATTCCTCTCTGGAGCACAAAAATATACTCTCTTATTTCCTCCCTTCTCTTTTTCCTCTGATCTCTCTCTATTTTCTGTAAATCTGGAGTGATTTTGTGAGTCACCGTCCGAATTATTTGTTTCTTGGCCCAAATTTTCATTGCTAGTGGTTCCTTATACAGTCGAATAAAATAATTCTACTCTACCTTGACACATGACCAGCTACCCCCCCATATCCTACCCAACTCTTTAGTAAGACCGAATAGTTCTGTATATTTTCTCAAAAAGTAATCCCACTCCCTTTTTGCAATAAAATTCTCCCACGCTTTCTGCTTCTCCACCTAGTTAGTATTTGATGGTGGTTCGATTAATGATGAAAAGGGCTCAACAATGTAGTCTACTTCCCTATCCATTAGGAACTTAAACAAAAGAGTCGGTAGTGAGCAAAGAAATTGTTCAGTGAAATCATTATAGAACCTCTTCTCGATTCTCTTGACATAGACTCTCTCTTCCATGATGCGTTCTTCACAAAAATTATCTGCAATTTTTTCAAACCACTCCAATAGATTTGTGTGTCCATCTCTTATCAGTTTCTAGAGCAATTCTTGGTCCTTAATTTATACCGGATTTTTCATCTAGTAATTTCTTCAGAAACTGAGGCACAAATTCTACGAACTTCTCATGTGTTTCAGTAAAGAATTTCTCCTTCACTTGGGCAATAGTCAACTTGTTTATTGAGTGTAGTTCTGTAAATATTTTGCGATCTTACGCTCCCACCAGTCCTTAATATCTTGCTATGAGATCATATGCTAATGGCCATTTCATCCGTACATGTACTACCAGAAATAGAACCAATGTTGTAATCACTTAGATTGCAAGGTTACTGATAATACACATAAGTAATCATATCAGAGGCAAGAGACAAGGATAGTAGTTTGAATAACAACTTTTTATTACAAAATAACACATGTGGGCTCATACATACATCAAACCGAACTAAGTTCTTATCTTCTCAACAACATATATATATTATTACAAAATGGTTACAAATAACTACTTGTCAGTTCAGTCAACTGACATGACCTATGAGGCTGACCTAATCTCTAATTAGTCATCTAACCAGTCTTATCAACTAATTGACTAGCTCCTCCAATAGACATGGACCAACAATTGATCACAACGACCTACAAATTGAAATATGAGGAATTAGATTCCATCATTGATGACTAACTGACCAAATGGTAGGTTCTTATTGGTGTCGATGAGTTGTTGGATACTGATGTTGGCTTACCACCCATTACCCCAGCCAAGAAAGAGAAAGACCATGCACAAGGTTGTGAAGAAGAGTCACAAGCAGAGTCATCAACAACTCCGATGGATTCAAATATGGAAAGGAAAATGGAAGAATGAAGGACGAAGCGAAGATTTGAAAAAGGGGAAGCAAGCAGGACACCAAAGATGGCAGAGGATAAAGTAAGTTGGATATTGGATACAATTACCACTGTGACCAATGAAATCCAAGTTGATTTAAAGTAGCATGTCACTGAATGCATTCACTAAGTTAAGGGATTGTTGTAATCCTTGATGAATGCTATACTGGAGAAGTTACCATAGATGAACGTGGTACAAAGAGTGGAAAAAATAAGTGCTGGAAAACAAGTGTGTCCAGTGCAAATCCCACTGCGTGCTCTAGAAATAAGAAGCAAGGATGTCAACACAACCATGCAATAGTTTGACATAATAATCGTCAACATTAATGATCTCTCGATGTAGACACTAGCACGTCTATAGAAGGCAGCAAGCCAAGAGATCACATACTATGAAGAAATCATGCATGATGAGTTAGTATACTCATAGGAGAAAATAACATTAGAAAAGGAGGAGATCAAACATATGAAAAAGGCACAGGAAGAAAAGGTAATGGCAAGAACCAAGGCCATATCATTCGTTTGCGAGGAAATTATTGACATCACTACGAAGATGTTCATGGAATCCAAGGTAGTGCAACTAGGCCAAATAGTCGCAGATTTAAATAAAGAGAGCAAGGAATTGTAGGCACATCAAATACCAAGTACACCACCATAGCATGTATGCAAACAAAGAAGAAAGATTCAGGAAGCAATAGCACAACTAGAGGAGCTAGAGAAGGAAGCCAATTTCGTTACAGAAGCAATGATGTAGTTTTGGATGCGCATCGTTTGGGATGACCACCTACAACAATTAAGTGCACAACTTCATGAGACAGAGGAATAGTTGATAGAAATTGGGGTTCAATGAGAATGTTGGCTCCAATTGTGCAAGTGACCAAAGCAGCATAACTGAAAGTGCTACAACAGAGAGTCACCAAGGCGAGAGAGTGACATCAACATAAGAAAGTGCATATAGATCAGTTCGAGGAATACATAGAGAAATTGGAACTAAAGGAGATGTAAATACTTGCAACCACACAGGAGGCTCAGACCAAAGTGTCGCAAGTATCTAAAGATCATCCAACGGAGCAAGAGGTCGAAGAATGCATGACATTGAGGGTAAAAATCAAAGAGGATGTCCAGTAGGTGTGTACAGAGCATGAATACTTCAAATATAAGTTGAATCAACCACCTATTTCCATTTTATGTGGCTCAAGGATGAGTCACAAGTTTGTGTTGGGGGCCTGTTGGAAAGGAGACTGAGTACGCAAGGTGCGATGAAGAATATAGAGTAAAGCGTCACAATGGGTTGCGGAAGAGGAAATTTTTTGACAAGTATGGTTGTCCTAGTTGAAAGTAGTTAGAATCTTGGTCCGATTTAGTTATATGTGGACCTTTTTGTAAAGGAATAATCCTATAAATATATTTAGGAATGTAGTGGATAGATAAGATGAAAGAGAAGATTTGAAGAGAAAGTATGTTTGTCTTTTGTGATTGTGAACTATTTTGTAATATGCAGATTTGGTCTAAGGATTTCAACCAAGGGATGTAATTCACCTTTAGAAGATAATACGAGAGGATCATTGATGAAAAATCTATCTTAACCTGTTTTTATATGGTTCTTTTTTTTCTTTTCTGAATGATGCAACCTATTTATGATGTTCTTTTTGTCTGAATAGCATGATGTTCTTTTTGTCTGGATGATGCAATCTATCCATGTTGTTCCTCATATCTGATGATGCGAAGTATTTCTTTGGTCAATGGGTTCTTACATGTCCACCTCTTTTTTAAGGTAATCTAAATAATGAAATGTTGCAATACTAGATCTTGGTGGGAATAATGGTAAATATATTTGATAAATGATAAGTTGAACCCCTCATGGATCTATGAGTTGCATTGCGATAGAGAGAGATTAATGCGCAAGTGATATTACCTTCTATGGAAAAGTGGTTCATACAACCCTCCCTCAAACATATTAGTTGAGACTACATCTTCTTCGTAGGTGTTTCTAGATAGGGTAAAACATGTTTGGGCTGGTGTTTAGGGAGATTGTGTCAAAGGGTGTCGACAGTGTGTGAACTCCTGTCAATTGAAGTTTGTCAACAAACTGTGGGGCCCTATGCTCCACAATAATTCTTTGAGTCTTATCTTATGATTTAAGTGCATCCAGTGCATCCATGGAAGTCTAATTTGTAGGTATGATCTAGCCTATTCGATGAATGATTTGAGCCTCCAAGGTTGATTCCAGAAATGTCTAGTTTTGTGGTGGTATGGAGGAATTTATACTAGGAGGAGTCAGTGGAAGGGTTTCTTTCTTATTGTGAGATATTTCATCTAAATCAGTGTTCCTAATGGGATTTCTAATGTTCAATGTTTACCTCTATTTATGATCAATAATTCCCATCTCTTCTACTTTCTACCATTGAAGGATTTGGTTCCTCAGTTGTAAGGATTCTAGAGTGAGATTCCTTGTAAATATTGGGTCATAAATATTGTTAATGCTATTATAATTCAAATATGTATGGTTGATACTATTTTTTATCATATATCATCTTGGACACATTTCTCATTTTGAATTTGTGAGCCTCTGTGGTAGTTGGGAGTCTCCTTTTACAAGACTAACTCCTTACGCATATTTTATTAACTACTTTTATAGTATTTGATTCTATAACTCACTTGTGATCCCAAATTACAATATACCAATTGTTCCATGTCCTTTAACCTTATTGAATATATCCCAATCCTTACATTCAAAATTTGACACCCTTAAGCACTATTTGGGAAACTATGAATCCTAGGTAAATGTGTAGTCCCAGAAACTAGTATTACTAGTTTGACCTCCAAATTGAGCCTAGTTGTCCCCAAACCGATGGATTCAAACATTGATTATATCAGGGATATATTATGCATATCCTTGGGTTCCTAGGATATTTGGATTATACTTCAGTATGACTGATGTTCGAAACATAAATCGTCCCAGTACATTGTGCATATGATTCTTGATATTATGCATTCCAGTAGTTTTCTTTCTATGGAATCCAAATTGTTGTTCCTCTTATGTGTTTGTGCATACCTCTCATTATTTTTTTCATAGTATTTACTTGGACCTTTGTGAAGTGTGAGAATCTCCACTATTTTTTGAGATTGATTTAGGAAATTATACTTTCACTTCTAGCACCTAGTTTGTTTATTTTATGAATTGAATGTAGAGTTTGATCTAGTTATTGAGTTAGTGATATTAAACCTCCATTAGGTTAATTACAATGGTATCAAATAACTTTACTCTAAATCTATGGAAACTGTCATCTTATCTTGAATAATTATGTAGTCATGTGACTAGAACCAACTAGTGATGCATTCAAATTGGAAGTTGCAGAAGCATCTTGTGCTAATGAAGAAGCCATCTATGTTGATGTAGGATTAACAAGAGATGAATATGGTTACCTTGGTGACTCAGTGTACATTGAAGATAAGTGGGATGAATAAAAAAAGGATGGATAAAAACGTGATTTATAAAGGAGGATAGAAGTACTAAGGAATATGTTTCATCACTATGCAGAATATCTCTCTTTGAGGGAAGAGATTCACAAGGATCCTCCCTTCAAAGTATACTTTCAATTCCAACATGGAATTCGGCCATGGCATGTGGATGATACCTCAATTGAGAACATCAAAATATGATGGGAGGAACCATGTTATTCCACTTCATCCAAAAGAGAAATGAAAGAAATCACCAAAGGTGAAGCTCTATTAGAGTCCTCTGCAAATTCAAACATTATGAGGTTCTTTGGTTTCTCTTCAACAAGAGTCTCCACAAGTAATGATCATAGTACCATTCAATATGGATAAAACTAAGGTTTATTTGAATAATATGATCATGAAGATATTTATTGTTTCCCATTAATCCAAGAATAATATGAAGAGGATCCATGTGCAGTGGAAGACTCAATAGTTCAACATCTAGTTGTTGGTAGCATGGGAGGTGAAATCACTTCTAGTTTCTTTGTGGCTGATCTCAAAATCATTGTGTAGGAGTATTATATTTTCAATGGTGGTAAGGAATATTTTTCATTAGATTAAAAACAAGGACATAAATCAGATATAAAATCACCATATGAAATTCATAATGAACTAGAAGACAAGCCCATGCCAGTTGGGTGTGAACTAAAGAAATTGGAGGAAGAAATCATGCAGGGGGATGTACATAGTCCATATCTATGTATTCCCTTATGTCACAATGAGGGAGGTTTTACACGAGTGAGCATATAAATCCCACTATCCTCATTGGTGGGGGTGCGCGGGGGACCTAGTCTTATAGGTGGGAAGGTAGAAACAAGGTTTCATTAAGAGGAGCGCAATTCATTGTAAGGTATTTGTAGTAAAAGAGAAGAATATGTTTTCCATGAGCATGAAAAGGATGATTTTACAGCAATAGAAGAAGAACATGGATCATCACCTCAATCACCACCTGAGCTTCATCATCAGGTTTATCCAAAGAAAGAAGAAGATGGTATTTTCCCTCAAGAGTCCCACTCATTTGCATGGCCTTTCAAGATGAGTGAAAGGAAGATCAATGAGGTCTTGAGAATTCTGCATGTCACTATGGAATTGGTGTCAAATTCCTATTGGAGAGTTGCATTAATGGAAGAATAATCTTCTATTGAATATTTGGAATCCCTTTGGAAATAAATGACAACTATCAAAGGTAACTTATTGGATATTCTTTTTGATAGAGATGCTTTGATACAGCTTGTGAATATGTATCATGGTGCATCTCTAAGGGATGTAGATGAAATAAACAAGCTAAATAGTGAGTTGGAATCCATCCAAGGTTCTTTTAAGAGTAAACTTAGTGCAATTCAAGAGTTTGAGCATCATAATGAGTAGCTTCAAGGGAAAAGGGAAGTTGCAAGATACATCCTATTAATTCTTCACATTGATCTAGGAACTAAGATTCAATCTCATCAAAGAATTATTAACAATTACTCATGAATTGGAAATTTTCAGGAACCAAATAGGTCTCCTCTCTGTATATTATATAAACAATAAAGGATTACAATACCATGCATGATCAATGGCTTAAATCAATGAAGAATTCGAATAACTAAGGGACAATTCGAATTCCCATGCATGAGTCTAGCGTAACTGACTCTTTGCCATGCAATACCACTCAGTTAACCACTTGACAAAAAACCTTAATTGACTCACCAATCCTAACTGAAGTTGGAGTGCAATAAATGACTTAATCTCAACTGAAGGAGATCAAACACATGTCATAGCAACCAACCATCAAGTGCTAGTACTGCATGACTCCAATAAACCTTGATGAGGTTAACTGAAGCTGAACTGACCATCAGAAGTTGGTGAAGGCGCCTAGTTCACTCCAGTTCATTAAATAATAATAAAATAATCAATAAATAATGATTAAATAATATATTTAATGCATGGAGGCGCCTTAACTGACTGTAACTAATTGGTTGAACTGAAAGTAACCCCCAGTTAGCAATTAGGTGCATGAATGTCACCTAGATCACCCCTGGAGTGCTCCAGTTAGCCTCCTTGACTGTAGGAAAGGCTAAGTTAGCCTCCTTGACTGTAGGTAGGCGTGGGAGTGACTGGGATGATGGTAATTAATGCTCCTTGATGTCAATTAAACTTAGGATAGTGGTTTAACTAGGCCAATTTGACTGAAAGAGTGTGTATGATGGTAGATGTCTCCAACACATCCTCCACCTACTGCATTTCAGACAATCATTTTCATATGGATGGTTTTAGTTGTGAACCAGAGAAGGAAATTCATGTGATGGTGGCACACGAAACACATTCAGTTTCACATGTGCTTGAAGAGTTTGAATTAAAGGAATATGAAGGACATTAACCTTTACATTGTCAAAAAGTTTATGAGATTCCTTTAGGAGATTGTTGGATAGTTTAGGAGGAGGCACTTGATCTCATTCTAGTTGATCCATCCAAATATTAATGAACAGTTATTGTGAAATTTTGGTTCAATGTTCATCATCTCACATACATATGGAAGCCATGGCATATAGAGATGACGATTGGGTAAGGGAATACTTTTTCTTGGTGCTACATGAGGATTAGGAGGCTCCACCTTTTTCTGTTGATGACTTGATGATCGAACCCTATGGTTTGGAAAGTGCACAAGTCCCTGACTAGTTTGTTAAGAAATAACAAAGGCATCTATATGATGTATCCATTATGCAGAGTGATGCATGGGATGTCCTATTGAACCATTTGAGTGAACCTTGCACATGGGGAAGCTACATGATTTCCATTTGGATCAATAAGTTGGATTCTAGATTCCTCCACTGATTGGGTGAGTGTATACATGTCAGAATTGAGTATCCCCAAAGGTGAGTGTTAGGGAAAATATTAAACAAATCATAACATATATCCAACGATTTAATTTTCAACCCAGAGAGAGCATAAAATCGTGAGGTACAAACAAAATATATGCAGGGCAGAGTATTGCTAACCTATTCTACAATTGAAATTGAATCTAAGTTATGAAAACATGAAATGACATGAAAAGAAATCTAAAACATGAAATTGCATGAAATAAACTCACATAAAACAATATTTATTATGAAAGTGGTGAATATTAATGGGTTTATGGAAGGATAAAATAGGAATAAGGTGAAAAATGGTATAGGAAAGATGAATAAAATGTGGTCTTTTTGTGGCTCAACATTCCCCCCAACTTGACTGGCTGCATGTCCTCATGCAATTATGCATTGATTTTCTTTGAAACTTTCAGCTTTGTAGTCGGGATTCACATGCTGATGGTATGTAACAGTAAATCATTCCATGCTTTGAAATGCATGAGTGGCAACAAATTTTTCTTTTTCTTTATATATATTTGTGTCTGGTTCTTGTGTGACAACCATAATTATAACAAATGTTGGTTCTTGTGGTAATAACATTCATTTCTTTTACTTGTATTTTTTTATTATTTGCTGCAATACATAAGATTTTTAAAAGTATACATGCATTGGAAATGATGAACCATCAATGTATATTAGAAAGCATTTTATTCATATTATGAATCATGCCAAGATATTTAGCAAACAAAGAATAGTTTGGGAAAGACATGTTGATTAAGGGTAAATGAGATGATGAATATGTAAAATGGTAATGAATAGTCCCCTTCCCCCAACTTAAGATGTATTAGGTTTATGAAAAAGGAGAAAGGGAATGGAGTGAGGGAATTTTTCAAATTCATTTATTTTCTAGCATTTAAGGAATTACATGTCTAAAGATTACAAAACAACATACCTCCACTTACCTAAAAAGTTGATGAGCTATGCGATAGGAATGTGGCTGCTGCCACTGAATAATAGAATGTGAAGCAAGGATTTGAACTGCTACTTGGTTGGATGAAGTAAAGGATGAAAGCTGAAAGTAGAACTGTGGTACTCTCATATGGCTAAGGTATGCTGCTGTAAAACTGCTGATGGAGTCATGAAAAGTATATTGTATTCACATGCTACAAAACCTAATGGTACTATTCTTACCATGCGAATAAAAGTGTCGATGTTCAACATGGAAAGAAGTCATTGGATTACCAACCATTAATGGATGTCGTTAACCAATGCGAGGAAATATCACCATTGATGTCAATGAGTGCCAAGGTACCCAAGTACATCATGCAAAGTGTGAATAAATGAGCTGTCGAGCCACTTGCAAGATCTAACGATAAAGGGACATTGATGTATTCCCATGATTGTCAGCGAGAGAGCTTTCCATTAAGGAATGCAAGCCTCAAGGTACTAAAAATGAACTCTCGTCTCTATCCCAGATAAGGTGCTGAGCTCGATGGGGAAAGACTTGTTTAAAGGTGGGCCTTAATAAACCCCCCATTAGTTAACACGAGTTGTACATAATGAGTGGTAGGACTATAGATGAAAGATATGAGGGTCAAACAGTTTTTATGGTAGGGATAACAAAGTAATGTAGTCATGAAAAGGAAATTGAATGGTTTTATTCATAAGGAAACAAAGATAAACTGAAAATGAGGAAAAATGTGTGCGACTCAGAAAGGTAGTCATGCGAGAAGTCATGATGTATAAGGCAGTTAAACACTAGACTCTAATAGGGATGACAAATAGGATTGGAAGGAAAAAGGATAATTAATCATGACATGAAATTGGTTTCTGAAAGGCTTCTTTGTGGCAGCAAAATGTCATGACATGAAATTGGTTTCTGAAAGGCTTCTTTGTGGCAGCAAAATGTCATGACATACACCAGGGAAAACTCAACTCCTTCGAGCTTTCTGAAAATTTTATGTGATTCTAGAACTTGCCATTCATTTGTCTTTGAATATGCAAAAGGGTTAGCATTTCCCTGCAACAGACTTGTGAGAGCATTAAAAATACATGAAAACATATGCCTAATCAAAAGTTAAAGAAAATAAATAAAATGGTTTTATACCTGAAAGTAGCAACCCTTCTTGTCGAAACCTGTTTTTGATCAACTTGCGAAAACGAGTTAGTGTAAAACACTTATCAAAGCATGAAGTTCATGGGATTAAAAAGGCTCCAAGTTTATTTGCAAATTTTTACAATTTTTGTATTTTATTTTTATGGTTTTTTTTAAATATTCAATTTTTATTTTGTTTGTTTATATAAAAACAAAGAGAATATTTTATTATTATAACAATCTTTTATTATTATTTAAAAAAAAATTCAATTTAATTTTGCTAAGAACAAAATTTATTTTGTATATATTTTTAATTATATATATATATAATTTTAGAGCTTTAAATTTTTTCATACTTTACAATAAAGTAAAACAAAGTAATATTTAAAACAAGTATTATTGATTTAATTTTATGTTATTTAGTATTTTTATTTAATTTATTTTTTTAAATTATATATATATTTTTTGTTTATATTTTAATTTATATGTTTTTTTTCTTTTCATTTTGTTTTAACAAAATTTTTTCATCCTCATACAAAAATGAATGAGTCCTTACGTAATGTTTGAGAAAATAGAGAGAGAGGGTCAAGCCTTTCACTGGTTGACCCCTCTAAAATTAGGCTATCTTAATGATATGAATAGATAGGAGTGTGCAAACAAGAGATTTTTTATGGTGAGTTTAGTAGCTTGAGACAAACACCTACCTCCCCCAAAGTGAAGATGTGCTAGGTCTCACTGTGCAAAAATAAAAATTAAAAATAAAGCGTAGCTACGACAGTAGCTGCCTTCGTTTTCAAAGACACATTAATTTTATTATTTTATATTTTTCTTAGATACATTTTATATTTATATTTTATTTATTTACCTATTGTTAATTTGTATATATATATGTGTGTGTGTGTGTTATAACACCTTGATTATTAGTGTTGAATTGTTTTTATAATTTTTTATTTATTTACCTAATGTTTTTTATACATAGATTTTTAATTTTTTATGTTGTTATAATAAAAACAAATATTTACAAAATCCTTTTATTATTGTTTTTTTTTTAAATTTCATTTTTACAAAAAGAACACATATGTGTATGCTTTCTATTGTAACTTTTTGTTTTTAATTTTGATTAGTTTAATAAAAAAAAGATATTTTCTATTTTTATCACTTTTATGTTTGACCTAAGATTTTTATTTTTGATTATTTTGATGTATTTTAATATTATTGTTATATATATAAGCTATCTGCAAAATAAATTATGTTAATCTACAAATGTTAACTATATTTAATTAAAAAGTAAATTATGCTAATGCTTATCAATATATCCTTCGGTAGCATTACTTATCAATTCCTTAGCTTCAAAAAGACAAAGTATCGGAGTTGATTTCTTTAACAGTTACTTTTCTTGTGCATTTTGGCATAACTAAATTTAAACAATAACCAAAGTAGATAGCAGATGAAATAGATTTTTATGCTCATTAAACATAAATAGCATATATATGTCACAATCATTCTCACGTACCCATCATTCAAGACTTTTACGTACACATTATTAAATGGCTTATTATTAAACACAACTTTAAAAATGCAATCACTATTTTAAAATCATTGATTAATGCAAGATGATAGTGATTTTAAAATCATTGATTAATGTAGTGGTATGAAAGATAGATACCCATATAACAATGTGACCTATTGGAAGCTAAATTCCAGACAATGTTTCCACCATTATTATCATCATTGCAATTTAAAAATAAGAACGATGTACATCGTGGAGAAAGCAATTTAATAATAGTGAGCATTCTCACATGGTTATACCAATAAGCTCTAATAATTATCATTAACCTAAAATGCTATAGAAGATGAAGCAATCTAGGTTAGTTTGGAAATGACCAGAAAAGAGAGGACCTCTGGGTTTTCTTTCCACAGCCTCACAACTTACCCTCCGTGCCTAATGAATACTGGCAATGACATAGGTTCCTAGTGAATCAAAATCTATAGTACTACCTTTGTTATGACTAGATCCATCATTTTTCAAATCTTATCACACCGTGAATACGCAAGGAGAGGTCAAGATCTCGGAGGAAGAAGTCGTTGCATTGCAGAGCTGAGTCTTCCTCACCAGTGCGTTAAGAGAGACAGAGAAAGTCATGGTTGTTTCAGTTTATAATGGAAACAACAGACAACGTTACCCTTAGACTGGCTATAGCTTGGTCATTCTCAAATATCTATAGGACTTTTTTGTAGACATCCCTAAACTTAATCTTCCATGCACTACATTGACAGGTTTATAGCTCTACTCAATGAGTAAGTTGCGGTCAACGTGCACTCTACCTCTATATAACTAGCATCTCACACATAGACCATCCCGTACAGCAATTCCATGGCTCAAAAATCATGACTGCTTGTTCGAAATTTTTGGCAGAGAACCCTCCTAATCAGTCCCGTGTCCAGTACAATAATTTTGTTGTATACCTTTGTGGGAAGGAGTGACGAGGGAAGGAAGTTTGTCGCCGCCTGGAGTAGACACTCCTGGCTCGATGGATCTTCTTCCTAACCACACCAAAGGTTCTCAAAACCTGTCTCCCATCCTTCCTTTAAAAAAAATTGCTTTCCTGTGTTTGATCAAACCCAAGCTTCTTACTTTCTCAAGGACGCCAAGCGTCAGAAGTAGTAGAGCTTTGAGAATTACAATTCCTATTCTTTCGTATTTTGAGCTAATTTGCTGTCATATTTTTGCGCCGAGAGGCGCATTCTACAGCCCGGTATGAGGTAGAAGTGTGATTCCGTGCTCATCAAAGTGGAAGTGACAAGTAGCACACTATCGACACAATGTCGGCTCATGATAAATATATATTTAAATCTCCTTTTAAACATTGCGTTCAATATCCAAATTTACATTTAATGCTGCATGGTTTTACACCGTTAGATTTAATTAAACTTTCAACCTAATGATGCATATCGCCATACAGTTCATACAGCACGTGGGAGGTAGATATTGAATGCCTCGCGGGTCACTCCAAGCCTTGCTGTTTTTGCGCATTGTTGGGCAGAGACTGCCACTTCAATATTCCCGAGAGGATCTCATGTACCTCATTTTTACCTCTATTGACTTTGCCAGTAGTATTACAATGTTCGACCACGTTCTGATTTGAAGAACAAGAATTCGTCTGCCGGATTCCGGCGGTTGGCGGCGTTTTGGTGAGGGCTTATACTGAGCTCACTGCCTCGCTCGGTAGAGCTCACTGTCTCCTCCGGTAGGATAAATAAGTCGGCGAACAGCACATTACCAAATTAAGAGTCTTCTGTCATTTCTTTACATCCGCTATTATACCAAATTACATCATACCCCTGCTTATTCCCATCCATATTGATTCTAATCAATATTGCTAGACTCGAAAATTCCCTTGGATCTCAGACCGTCTATAATTCCCTTTGTTCTTTCCACCGTTTCAGTGTTTAATCATCAGCAATTAGTGATAGCTGAGGCCCAACAAGTATCAATGGAAGGGCTTATACCTTGCTTTTACAGAGCTCTTGTCCGAAAGAAGAGTGAAGATTCGAGTAATATATTATCATCAGCAGAAGATTCGAGTAGAGGAAGATCATTTGGGAGGGATGTCTACAATAATAACGCCAGACTTCCAGATTCACGAAGCTGCGGCATTAATGCACCGCAAGACGTTTTGTTGAAGCCACCAGATCGATATTCTTTGAGTAAATCCTTACAGAGATGGGCCATGTCAGCCTGTTGTTTTTGTGTTTTCGAAAATGGACGAGGCCAATCTCACCAGTCCATCTCCGTGCTCAACATGGAGCTGACACGTGGCACAACTACCACAACGTCGGCTCGAAGAATCCACTCATGATAGATATATATTTAAAGCGTTGGTAGTACCAACTATACCAGTATTCAAGTAATTAGGTTTCACTGGAGGCACGTTTTAGGAGGAAGCAAGTCTGGAGAAAAAGCAATGGGTTGCAAAAGCTCATTTCCATATAGTCCATAACAATTTCATAATCTTTACTAACGTCTCGGAATACCTCTATCATAATTGGTTCCTTTTTTGTTGCTTTTATAATGTATAATCTATGACTATTAAGAATTTAGATTCTAAGAATATATGTGTGTTGTAACAGCCTTGTATGAATAGGTAGCTCGGTTCGCAAGGAAGGAGCGATAAAATCTTTAGCAACGGCGGTGAGGGAAATGTAGTGTATGCATATAGTGTATTGGGTAACGGCTATAGCATCTGTGACTGAGCGTGCTGCGGTTGGAGAAAGCCTGTTGGGTAGGTAATTGATGCAAATAAATAAAAAGAAAATATTGAGTGTAGAGCTGAGCTAGGTTTAGGAGCACTGGAGTAAGAGAGCCATGAGAAAGCGTGTTGGGTAGGTATTGATGCAAAGAAATAGAAAGAAAAACTATTGCGTGCATGATTAATCTTAATACCACTTGCTGTGGAGGTGTCTAAAGATTCAAAGGCTCATATTACATGCATACGGCATTTCCTTATTGTGGGGAATTTTGACACATGTATCCATATTTCAATGCATAACATCTAACATCCAGCAAAGGCTGCAAATATAATATTTGCAGACAAGTTTCTTAATAGAGGCTCACTACACATTATGTATAAATATTTGTAGTGCTATCAATAGAGGCTCACCACACACAACACTCTACATTTATGAAGGCAAGAAGACAGTGGCTGCAAGAAGCATTCATCACTCATACAATACAGATGGATTTGATTTCAAGAAACACCAAAGGAAGAATTTGAATGGAGAAGGTTCACTATGTACACAAAACTCTACAGTGATGAAGGGGAGAAGATAGTGGCCAAAGCATTCATCACTCAGGATAAAGATTAAGTTCAACTTAATATAAGCTTAATAATTTATCACAAGTGGTTTTATATATATATAAAATTTATAAATGAATGAAAACAATTCTACACACTTCAAAAACATAGAGCAATTTCATATTATGTCCGAGGTATGGGAATTCATGTAATTTCAGTTTCTGTCTCATATGATATGCTGATGCATATTTAGTAAATTTTTGCGCCGAGAGGCGCATTCTACAGCCCGGTATGAGGTAGAAGTGTGATTCTGTGCTCAACGTGGAGATGACAAGTGTCACATAAAAAAGTCGGCTTATATATCTATATATATATATACAAGTCGGCTTAATAATTAATAATCTTAAGTATATATAATTATACGTTCACCTAATTATACAGTCATTTTAAAGTTGGTATTGGCACAATCTGTAGCCTGAAACACAAAGACCTAGCCTCTCGTCACCAACAGTAACTGCTTCCACGGAGACCGACTTTGAAATCTACCAGATCTGAAATATGCAGTAACCTATCTGTCTAATGAATTTCAAACTGCACGTTCACCCTTGGATCCCATTCCGTTAAGGATTGAATTTCAAAGCTAGCCTCCTTTGCGTGTCTCTTCATGGTTCAAGTCTGGCCTCCTTCTATCTCTTCATGGTTTTGATGATAGCTCTAGAGGCAGATGAGGCAGATAGAAACATATTGTTCTTCTTTCCCTTTGTCAAGATCCAATCTGCCAAATAAAGAGAGAGCTGGAGGTGAGTACACATAAACCGTAACCTCCGAAACTCGGTGCTCTCTTTTCCTTCTCCCAAGAGATCCACTTTGCCAATAAGTTGAGAGCACCATCTGAAGCTGTGTACCTGCCAACACAGTAACCTCCGCTCCGAAACAGACCCTTTGGGATTTTATCTGAATTTTGAATTGCATGCCCATCCTTTAGCTTTCTTTTATCGTTTGGCTTTTTTTATCATCCTACAGCGGCTACCTGATTTTAAATGCTTTTTTACTTTTCTCTCTTTGTTTGCAAGTTTCTTCCATCTTCTCTATATAATGAATAACAGATACTCATGATTTGAAATGCCATGTATGCCATCTAAAATAATTAGACTTCAGAACATTACATACATTTTTAAATGCCACGCTGTATGTGTAGTTGATCATGTCAACATAGGTAAGGGTTTTGATTAACTTAAATTTAAATTTACGTTTACTTTCCACGTAAACATGGGATAGTGACAAGTGATTTGTAAATTGTTAAATTAATATAGTCAGGTCTATACTCACGTGCCTATGTCACTTTCGATAATAAAAACGTGTGCCTCGCTGTAAATTGTTAAATTAATATAGTCAGGTCTATACTATCAAATTGGAGTATAAGGAACCATACAGCGACAGGAATTAATATAATTTCCAATCAATTTTGGATTTGATAGTAGATTCTATATTTTTATGTAGATATTGTATTTGGAGTGCCATTGTTGAAGCAGGGTTTGTACCTCGAAATATTTGATCCCTCTCGGCGCATGATAGAGCCGGGTAAAGCTGGATCTATGCTGGTTGTATCGGGAGCCAAGCAGAGAGATCGAACGATGCCAATGAAGGGTTATGTGACTTGCAGTGATTGCGGCCACCATGGCTCTGGTTGTAAAAAGCGATGATTTATGATATTCCTGCTGGTTCTATTGGCGTTCATCTTTATCGTACTGCTCGTGTTCGTCATCTTGCTCGTTAAACGGTCAGTGCTATGTCTCCACATTGCTACACCAAGTCTTTCAGTTTAGGTTTAAATTGGATCAACACCATATGTGTAGGCACAGGCAAAGGCACCGAAAGCAACACGTTGCATTTTTTATTGATATGAATCAATTCAAAATGAAAACCATACTAAAGAACCTGTGTGACAAGGATCACCTCTTACAAAAAAATGGAATGCAAAGGATCTTTGGAGCGGATCAGAGCCAGAGATTACGAGAAGATAAGGCATGATTTCTCTATTTTCACGTTAAGTGCAAGAGTTGGTTCCACCCACCAAGATTTGTTTGGCTATCTTATTGGTTTCCGTTAAAGAACTTATTGTGTTAGCTTCCACATATATACAAAATATACAAGTGACACTAAGTATTCACCATCAATCATGGAACACGTCTATACTTCATTGCAGCTGGAGGTTTCATTAATCGTTTATCAATCTTGTGGAGGTTTCCTATGCTTTTAACCTGAGCATGGAGATCTTGGAAAGAGATTCTTCCTAACTCGATGAATATAGATAGCTCATGGTAAAGACTTGTTGTTATGCTAATGCTAGGTGATCAGGTCGAAGGCAGTCTCTTTGGAGGTTATGCTAATGCTAAGGTAGTCTCTTTGCAGGTTTTGGTCGAAAGATACTTGTACAGGAAGAGTCTTGTTTTTTTTCTTCTTTTAATGTATTTTTATGTTTGTAGGCTGCATTAAAGGTTGTTTGCAATTTGTACATGGAAATTTGTTTGCAGGTTGCACATGGTATATTGTTTGTAGGTTTTGTATAGAGGGATGTACAGTCTGTTTTATTTTTATTTTTAATTGTTTTAACGTTTTTTTAATATTAATATTAATGTTTTAAAAATGGTGTTGTTTATATATATATATTATAATATTTATTAAAAGTTTCATTTTATACATATTAATGTCTAACACTTAAAAGTGTAGGTTTGGTTAATTTAATAATATATATATTCCTAACTTATTAAAATTAAAACTAAAAGACTAACAAAAAAAACATTGTTTTATTTAAGTTTTTATGTATATATTTTTAATACTACTAGGTTTTGTAAAATTAAATTTAATTTATTAAAACTAAAAAACTAATATCAGAGATTTAATTAAGAAATATTATATATTTAAATTTTTATTAGATACTCTTTTTAAATTTATTTCAAGGTTTTCCTAGATTTAGAAGATGCAAACTAGAAATTTATATTCTTAACATGACTAAAACTTTTATTAAATGAAAAATGAAAATGGAAAGAGATGAAAATTTTCATAATTTTTTAGATTTAAAATATTAAAACTAATTTTTAATTCCTAACAAAATAAAAAACACTAGGAATTAAGACTATTAGAAATAAACTTTTTAACAAATAGAAACATTACAGCAAATTAAAGCAAAGCATCCTATATGCTAATTTTAAAAACAAAAACTAAAAGCTACCTACTTTACTTTAATTAGATTTTACAATCATTTACGTGTAGTGAAATTTCTAGTGGAACCATACATGTAAAATAAGTAAAAGAATGTTTACATAAGATTTTACAAAATGAAATCTAATAGATTCAAAAGTATGCGAAACTAAGGATTGTAAATGTAAATCAAAGTAAAAACATAAACAAAACTAATCTAACCTAATACTTACTTGAAACATTGTTTGATGCAGCTTTCATTTGCATGATGATCACCCGAGATCCCTTCTTCATCTTCTTCAATCTCCAGTTCGAACAGGTGTTCCTCATTTGATATGTGTGATTCTTCAAATGTCGATTCTTCCTTGTTTGTATCACGAGAAGTACTTACATCTTTGACTGCTATCAAGGTCTCCTCTTCTTGAGAAGAGGAGATCCCGGCTTTTGTGAGGATCTGAGTGAGCTGCTCTAGAATTATGCTTAGCATTTTACTCAAATCAAATCAAATGATTGAAAAGAAAAATGAAAAACAAGTACATGAAAAATGAAAAAAAACAAAATGAGATGAGTTAGTACAAAACAAGTGCAAAGACAAAAAATAAAAAGTGCACAAAAATATGTACAAAACAAAAATGAACAGATACAAAGTTAAAAGCAAGTTAGTATGAAATAAAGGCTAGCCAAAAAATAAAAGCAATCCAAACTAAAAATGAAAATGAAAAATTTGCATAAAAAAACAAAATCGCATTTGCAGAAAATGAAAGAAAACACTTTGCAGAAAAATAAACACACTTGCAGAAACAATAAGGCTTTGGGGTGACCCACTAAAGTGGATTCGTCTGGCTGTTACACCACAGAATTTCTAGAAATTCCATAGTGAATTCATCCTTGCGTTTTACCGTTTCCCCTCCCCCTTTCTATGTAAAAAAATGAACTATCTACCTATCTAAACTCTTATCCCTTTTAGCACCTCCCCGACAATGACGCCAAAATGTTGGGGAAAATATTAAACAAATTATAACATATATCCAATGATTTAATTGTCAACCTGAATAGAGCGTAAACTTGTGAGGTACATACAAAATATATACAAGGTAGAGTATTGCTTTAACCTATTCTACAATTGAAATTGAATCTAAGTTATGAAAATAGGAAATGACACGAAAAGAAATCTAAAACATGAAATTGCATGAAATAAACTGATATAAAGAAATCAACATTTAACTCGTGAGCTCACATAAAATCAATACTTTCAATTCATAAGCAAGACATAACATAAAATCTATATTAACAATTCATAAGAAAGAAACTCAAACTAACATAAGATAGTCAAAGGATGTGCATGAAGCATAATCTCCATTACATAATAATCAAGAATATATTCTATGACTAACTTTGAACTATTCTCTACTCTAAAACCACTGGAGAGGCCTCTAACAAAATGAGGAGAGAGCCCTCCTATTTATATATGAATTCAAGATAACTAATCATAATTACAGATCCACTATTCTCTCAACTTATCCCTCAAAATCCTCAACAAATCTACAACTTATCCCTTCAAATTCTCCAACAAATATTGGATGAGATATTCTCTCCATATTTCCATGATCTTCTCCTTGAAATTGGCCCACATCTTGAGGAGCAAATTCGAATTTGAGGCTAGGTGGTTACTTTTGAGCTTGTTAAAGTCTTCAAATACACCTGTAAGCATCACCAAACTCACCCAAATTTAAAGTATAATGATAATATGTTATTTTTCTCAATAATTAACCACAAATTCGCTCAAAATACTCAAAAATAAATGATTTGGAAAATGGTAATATAAACCCATATTTATTATGAAAGTGGTGGATATTAATGGTTTTATGGAAGGATAAAATAGGAATAAGGTGACAAATGGTATAGGAAAGATGAATACAATGTGGTATTTTGCGGCTCAACAGTGAGTTTATGATTACATCAGTGAGAAGGGGTATGGTTCATCCCACACATTTTATGAGTAGTTGCATGGGAATCCATGTCTCTTATATGATTCCTCGGGGACATGGGACTCACATCTATGTCATTGCAACAAAAAGGTCATGAGCTCCAATACTTATGTGTGCCAAGCACATTAGAAATATTTTACTCGGTGGAGAAGGCTCACAAGGTTTCGACCGTACATTGAAAAGTTGCACAAATCATTGCAAGGTTCCTAACAGTTTTAACTTTACACTGGAAATGTTGATCTTCGAGTGTAGTGGTATTATTTTTACATCCTCCTCATTTTTTATAGTGATAAAAAAAATCTACTGATTTTTTAGAGGATGAAAATAACACCATGGGATCCTAACATTCTTTGGAATGATAGATTTCCAAAAGTGGCAGGAACATTTATAGATCCAAGCATTCTACTCAGTTATCTTAAATTGGGTTGAATTTTTTTTTTTTGAAGAAGGGTTAGTCATTGGGGAATAACTATAATAAAACTGACGTAGCAGAGACATGGTGGAAATTTGATATTTATCTTGGAATTAAGAATTCCAATTCTAGACATCCAACAACATTTTTTGAAGATTGACTTCACTGGTTGGCGTCATATATGGATGGATTTGGTTATTTATTGAGGACAAGAAATTTTGCGAGGGAAGGATTGTAATTTACCCAAATTTTCTTAATAAAACCATGGAGAACTCCCTAGACATTGAGAAACCCATGGTTCCTAGTGGAGGAATAATTTAATCAATAAGGGGTCATTTCGATATATTAATTACCCATATTATTTAAATTTATTAAACCTTGGAATAAAATTGTATGTTGAAATTATAATATTTGCAATAATATGTAAATTTGTAACAAGTGGATGTGCTAGCTAGAAACGCTGGGTGCATGGGGTATTATGGACCCAATGAGTTGTCATCCTAATGGAAACTCGGAGGAAATCAAGAAAAACATCCATAAAAGCTAGAAAAATATAGAAAACAACACAAAACTAGTATGCCACAAAAGTAGTGCACAAAGCACGAAAGTGTAGAAAATCAAGTCATGATGGAAAGAAGGAAACACCATGAAATAAAGGAGTGTGCACTTTATAAAAGGAACAAAAGAATGTCAGTTATGAAAATTAGGAAACAACAAGAAAGCAAGGATGACACATTTTTAAGGAAGAAAAGGTAATCAGTGGAAAAGTAGGAAAGCGGGAAACTTCTTTTTCAGTCAACGAGGGAACATAGTTGAGCTAAAGACCACAAGATATGACTTCAAGTTTTCATAAGAAACTACCTATGTATATAAAATAGTGCTAGTGCACCCATTTCACATATTTTGATAGTCTAAGTCTGTGAATGAGTAAGCTCTAATGCTTCTAGAGGCTTTGGAGATGTTCCCATAACCAACTGTGGGAGATGCGATCTATAATATATGTTCTATCATTTTCTTATGATTCAGGTGCATCTTGTGCATCCATAGGATTTTTATTTTCAGGTCTGATCCATTCCATTCCATGAAGGATTCAAGCTTCCAAGGTTGATGCTCAAAGCCATGTAGTTTGGTGGAGATCTAGAGGAATTTATGCTAGGAGGAGTTAGTAGAATCATTGTGTTATTCCTATGAGATATGTCATATAAATTAGTGGTCCTCTTGGTATTTTTGATGTTCAATATTTACCTCTACTTCTGATCAATAATTACCATCTCTTTTACTTTCTCTCATTGAAGGATTTGGTACCTTAGTTGTAATGATTCTGGAGAGAGATTTCTTGTAAATACTGGGTCATAAATATTGTTAATGATGCTATAATTCAAAGATGTATGATTTGTGATATTATTTTTAAATTTTTTCATCTCTGATACATGTCTCATTTTGAATTTGTGAGCCTCTATGTCAGTTTGGTAGTCTCCTTTTAAAATGCTTTGTCGAAAAATATTAGACAATTTTCTCAATGCCAATTCAAAAACAATTATTCACAAAATTGATATACTACAAGATTTTGAATTCCTTTAATATTTCTTTGACAACGATGCCAAAAATGTCATTCAATTTATATGTCTAATTCCCATTACATTTAATTACCAATCTATCATTTTGTAGACTTATGAGATTCAAACATAGGATATGTAGAATTAGACTATTTATAGTATGATCTACATAAGATGCTTGCGAAAAATAAATGAATTTAACTATGGAAATCAGATCCATCCATAAATTATGTCTTACTACATACACAAGTGCCATGAATCAGGATGTAGTTAAGTGTTCAATTATTAAGATTTGAGACTTTTATAACGATGCTTCATTTTAATATAAACCAAAATTAAATGAATGAAAATGAGACAAAATGCAGAAATAAAACAAGCCACACTTTTTCAATAAAAATTAATCTTAATCAATTCTAGCAATAACCATGTACTTGAACACCGTCATGCTGCTAATAACTTGTTGTCATCAAGTTATCTTTTACCATGTTTTTTATCCATCTCTTATTTCCATGAATCAAGTCTTTAATAAATGGAAACATATTTGCATGAGAGAAACACAGTTGCATAAAAAAAGGAACGACTACCATAATCCATTTGGAGTGAGATCAATCATTCTCATGAACAAGGTAGCAAACTAACCTACAACATACTAAAAAAAAAATCAAAGTATACTATTTATAGCTTCAGGGCATTCTATTTATATAACTAAACATTGAAGAAAAATACCAAGTACTTGTACTCACTACAACATAAGTTGGCCATTTTCTCCAAGAGGTCCTCTCTTTGAAATGGAGAAGAGATTCTTATTTATACATGAGTTTGCTTCGAAACTAACATAACAAATAATAAATGTAGATCCATAATTCTTTCATGTGGTTCAACAAAAGTTGCTAGAATAGATAGTAACTAAAAACAACACATATTATGTCCAAAATATTTGATAAATAATCTTTCACAAAGCTCCATGATTATTCTCCATTCAATATGATTGAATAACCAACCAAAATAAAAAAGTCTTCCATGGTTGAATGAAGAAATTTGAATTAGAATCTTAGTGGCAAACATTTACATTGTTAGAATCTCCAAATTTACCTGTAAACGCTACCAAAATCACCCAACTTTTATGGATAAGTGAAAACATTTTATTTTTCTAATATATAATCATAAACTCACTTAAAATACTTAAATAAATACATTAGATGATATCTTGAACCTAATATCACATAAAGCATTCAATACAAGATTATGGAAGCATAAAATGAATAAAGTCAAGGAAAAGGTGTGAAAGATGATAAAAACAATGGTAATTTGGCGACTCAACATGGGTTTCAAACAATTATTGATGTAGATCTATGTAGGTTTTGTAACATTTACTTCGCAAATTAGCATAGCCTTTGAAACAAAAAATCTTGTGGTTGTTTCTAATAGTTGACTTTAACCGTTCTAAGGTTCAATTCTAATTGTGAATTTGATAAGGATGTTATTAATGTGGTGCATGATGTATTGTATGTTGATGATGTACTCCCTAAAATTTGTATGCTTCCATACAAGCGATAAATCTGCACAAATTCCAATATGAAAAGCACACGAATAACTCCCTCTTGGGCTGTATATGAACACTCAACAGTGAGGCTAAGTTTCAACAAGAAAATAGAAAGGTTGGATCAAATCCTAGAGATAGCTGCAACGCTGCTGGTCGTAGAGTATTATTCCCGTCAAGCTTGAATCAATAATGAAATGAAAAGGGGGGTTGGGTTGATGGACATCTGAAATATATGTTCTTGCCCCTTTTTCCCCTCCCCAAAGGGGACATTTTCTAATCCTTCCGTACGTTACATTAGAATCATGTTATCCGCGATACTTTTATTGCTTCTTCAAATGGTCTTTACCTTTCCCATTCGTAATTATGTATATATAATTAATGACCAGCAGTCGCTTACTTATTTACTTCGTTGGTCAAAATGTTGCATGTGTGCAATATTTAGGGAATAATGGTGTAAAAAATATTTGTATTTTTAATAAAGAGAAGGTTGCACTCATGATATTACTAAAATAATGAAGATAAAGAAATAGAAAATTAATAGTGTATAGAAAATTTAAACTAGCATAGATCCATTTTAAAAGGGATTTGCCAAGCATTGAAAGGGATCAAATCTCTTGAGGTGCAAACTTATTTAGTGGAAATGTTGAAGAAGTGTGTACCACAATGTCACTTCCTTTAATTTATCTAACTTATGTAATTTTATTTATATTTTGTTCTAAATATTTTAAATCTATGTTTAGCCGACATGTTAATTTGTACAATATTTTATTTTATTTTTATAAAGGACATGTGTCATCTCTAGGATAATCACAGAAGTAGTTACACATATCCCCCTACTTGGTTGTAGAATGCACCTCTTCGGTGCAATAAGTTTGCTCAAATTAAAAAAAAAAACCCTCAGATAATTCATTAATTCATTCCAATAGGGAATTACATGCAAGTTTTCTTACCATTTTTATCAACAATCATCATCTATATCATCAACAACAGTAATAATAACAGTAATATTGGTAACCCCATATCCAAGTTACAGTGATATTTGGAACCCTAACTCCAATTGTTCCCACTATATGTACATCTTAAGTGGATTACAAGGAAGACACTACAAAAATCATTTCTTTGTAGATGACAACAATAGCAATACGAGTAATATTGTAAACCCCAACTCTTTCCTATGTATCTACATATTATGTGGGTTACAATGTTATTGTTACCAAATTCATTTCTTGGTAGTGCGCCAGAAACATTGTGCATGGTGCAGAAGAACCCTACATTGTTCATAATTAAGCATATAAACCCAAAAGTGTACATGCTCAAACCTCATATAAGAATACCAACATTGCAAAATATATTGTCGATAGGTCCCAACAAAAATATTTGTCTCCTCTTCCAAACAACTGAGATCAATCTCACAAACTATGGCACCAACATTGTGTCATTACCAACTCTTTAACTTGAGAACCATATTGGATACTTTCAAAGTTAGGTGGATAGGTGCAATTTCGTAAATATTTAGCACATGCATTGAAGAAACTAACCACAACTTGGCTCTCATTCAATTGTGATGGAAAGAATGTTCTGTAACAAACCCATTACAAATTGCATACCATTACTGATATGATATATTTATTAAAACACAAATTCATAATTTTATAAACTATGCAAAAAATTCATATAATTTGTTTTTATCAATTCTAAGCCAATTGATGAAAGCCATATTGATATATCTTATCATATGCCAAGAGAAGTACACAAATTTAATGGATTTGGAAGCACTGTTTACCTGTTTTGATCATTGCCAAATTATTACCAACTCTTCTCCTTATTTGCCATACTTGGTACTACCAAGGTCCTATGGCAAGGTGCAATTTTGATAACACTTTAGCATGAATCTTGAATAAATAAACCACAAAACCCATCTCATTCAATAGTGATAGAAAGAATGTTATGTCACACCAATTACAAATCCTAGTCAAGAGTTTAGTTATTTTTCAAAATAAAAAAGAAAGTATACTTAGGGAGATGAAATACACTGTGTCAAATTCTTCCTATACTTACCAAAACAATAGGTGTACAGGCTCTACTTAAGGTACTGGTAGCCTAGGTGTTATGTACTATACCTAATGTAATGGTAACAAAAAACAATGCCTGCAATATAAATGGATAGTTGGGAAATACAAATATATTCTACATTAGTGAATTATGTACATGTTTTTTATATACTACTTATTTTAGATATTTTTTCTTATTATATCTACTTTTTTAAATAATTATATTGTAATGATAATTTATTGAATGCTTGTGCAATGTTATTATTTTTTAAATATGCAATTTTTTCCTTCACATAAAAAGTAGTACACATTTATGAATTTACGAGTATATCATAAAAAAATTGAGATCTAAAAACATGATTGTGTCGAAAAGGTGCTTTCTATATCCAAGTGAGTAAAATGTGTCATGTCTGTAATGCTCATATAACGCATGTTAGCTCTAAAAAACAAATGTAAAATAAATTTAAAATCAAGCACATACAGATTCAAAGTAAAAAAAAACAAAAAAACAAATATAAAAATAAGCACATATATTCAAAGTTAAAAAAACAAAAACAAATATAAAAATAAGCATATGTCTCCCCAAGTTTAAAAAAACAAATATAAAATTAAATTTAAATTAGCAATTTCTAAAAGATAAACAAAACTAATTTATCCAAAAAGAAACTAACATGAAAGAAAATAGCATTCCATCCATCATCCAAGGAAAATGTAACAAGCAACCTAAAAACCACAAATCATATATGCAATTTAAAAAAAATAATGAATTTTAAATATTTGATTTATATTATTATGATGGTATTTTAATGTAATTTGAAAACCACTTTATCCACACAAAAAAACTAATATGAAAGAAAATATCATTCCATGATGCAAATGTAACAAGCAACCTAAAAACCACAAATCATTTATGCAATTTTAAAAAATAATAAATAATAAATATTTGATTTATATTATTTTTTAGACAAAAGCAGTTATATTATATTGAGAGGTGGTGTAACCACCATAAAAAGGTTTCAACTTAAAAAATGCCCTCATGGTAGGGGCAGTTGAAAAACATAAAAATTAAAAACTAGAGGAGACATAGGTGCCCTTGAGGGAGCGACAAAGGCATTTAAGCCAACAAAACGCCCTTGAGGGAGCGGGAACAAAAGCAGTCTGAGACCTTTAACCCATTCATAACAAAGTAAAATACTAAGAAACTATCACTATGCAGATTAACAGAGAAACTATAACTACGTAGAAAAATAGAGGGGCATGTACATGCAAGATGGCGAGCCATAGCACTCATATTCCTTCATCCGTCCAAGCTGGAGGACATACCATTATCGGATGCTTCATGTTTGACAAGTTTGAGAGCAAGCTTATTCACCTTTATTTCCAGCTCAACTATCTTCCTAGTTAACAAGTTTTCATTCCGCTTTACCTTCCACTTGAATTTCTTACGGAGAAAGACCAAATCCTTGTTCACATGTTCCAATCTCCTTCCGCCTTAATAATCAATAGCATTCACTTGAGTCTGCAACGATTTGAGATCTTGTTTCAGTTCTCTCACCTTCATATCCACCGGATTTGGAATGACTGGCGCAACCACAGATGAGGACCCTGCTTCCATCCTAATTATCAGCAAACTCTTAGTAGCAAGTCGACAAAGCTCTTAGAGATAGCCAAACAAAACTGCATCCTACGTGCTTCGATTCTTGGCATTCCAACCTTTTAAATCTATGAGACCCATGGAACTTGGCGTCACCGCAATTTCCAGCGTGCGAGGAATCATGAAATTACATATGTGATCCAAATTCGATGCGACTCCTCTCACCTTACCACCAGATATCATAAGGGTTTCATATGCACGGATAGTAAATGCTACCATGATAACATTCAATGCAACCATCTTCGACAAGACTACTGTTGATTTCACCTCAGACGAGAAAACCAAATCCATGAAATCCATTAAACCAACGTTTGCCCCCAACGCCAAACAATGCTCATGCATGAGGACACCTGTCCTGCAATCATTAAGATGCGGGACGGAGCTGGGATGAGGTAGCTGTCTTCTCACCGGATGAAGAGACAGCCCAGGCCAAGATTTAAGCCGAACCGACTATGGGCCACGTGAACTACACGAGCCAACTAACCTTGCGTCTAGCCGACACGGGGCATTTTGACAGACTGGGACCCATAAAGGGAGAGCCCATAATAAGCCCGCGGTCCTATGGGGTTGAGCAGAAAGAACCCTGGCCATTGAGAATAAGCTCCCCAGGGCTAAGGGAGGAGCCTTTGTTAGCCTCATAGTCTGCATTAGAGTTGTTATCCCTCAACACGTGGAAGAAATCAATTTTTTTGAAGGAGGAGGCTTGCGCCATGATCTTATGAATAAGATGCCTCGGGGCCATATGATTGGCCATAAGGTTTTCAACTAGAGCCTAAATAACAATTCTGGAATCTCCAATAATAGTTAAATCGGAGATTCCTAGTGTCTTGGCTATCCTCAGTCCTTGCCATAGAGCCAAGGCTTCAGCCATATTGTTGGTGTCAATACCAAGCCCCCAAGCCAACTTAAAATCCAGTGATCCATCCAGAGTGAAGAAAACTCCCCCCCCCCCCCCCCCCCCCCCCCCCCCCCCCCCCCCCCCCCCT
>LPNX010085308.1:1065062-1148729 GCA_001517045.1 Pseudotsuga menziesii
CTCGTTGATTTAGGGTTTGTCAGAGAAAACCTAATTTTTAAAACTTGGAATATTTAAGATCTGATTGGATAGAAAGATATATCTCTTCAAATGGAGCTGTCTAATGTACTCCTTTTCTGAAAACGGTGGAGGGAAGCTCCCGAAACAGGAAGCCCTAGTTTTCCAATTTCTTCTGCAGAAATTCCTGTCACTATTTCTATGATATCTCCGAAATTACCACTCCTATGTGTCTGAAATTTATGACTAAGGTAACCTCACATGTCCCTGATCCAACACCATATGTTTCATCAGAATTGGTTTCCCCAATTGGTATTTATGATCCTTTTCCCACGGTGACCTGTTACAGGACTGTTCAGAACAACGAAGTTGTACGGACTGCCACGTGTCATTGTTTCATCTTCTGGTTCTGAAATTTGGACCACAGAAATTGCAGTCCGTCATATTTCTGGAACGTCTTTAGGAATTCAATTTGGACCTCTGTATCCCAAGCTATATCAATGTTCCCCAGGTGTCCTCTTTAGGGATGAATTCTGGAAGAGGCTAGAACCCTAACTTGGAGGGATCATATCTCCCAAAATATAGTGCATCTAAGGATGAATTTTGGATACAGTGTACATCCAGATTGTATATTCAGCATCTGTAATTTTTATCTCCTGAAACTTTTCCAAGCTTAGGATATAGCGAATGTACCAAAACTTAGTAGTTTTATTATTTAGGGTTTTTCTAGCTCGGGGTCAAACTAGGGTTTGACTTTCCTGGAGTTTCACCCAACCAAAAAACTTGATTTAGGTCTCTAGACTTTGATTTTGATGAGGATATAAATCCTATGCTAGGCTCACTCAAAAATTCTTCTTCTGCAAGAAGCCCTAATTTCCCGCACCGAAAACTGAAAATGCTTGGAATCAAATTCCGCTTCGACAGAAAGATGCGCCCTTCAATGGAGAGTTAGCCTAGCCTTATTTTGCTGATCAATTGTGGAGAGATAACCAAAAAGTAAGAATCCCTATATTCTGTAGCTACACAATGTCTTCTTTTCAGGGTGGCTTTGATTCCATGTTAAATTTTCATATGCTTAGCTAAGACATCAGTATTTCATTTCATTTTCATGACAAAAGCATATAAACATGATCACTGAAAGATAAACAAGCACAACCATAAAAAAAAGGAACACAAAGATTTATCTTGGGAAAACCCTAAAGGGAAAAACCCAGCAAAAGCTTCCTCAATATAGATGCTCCAAAAAGATAAAAGATAAAACCAGCAAGGAGATCAAAGCATGATCCTCCTCCTTCTCCAGCTACTTCTCTTCTCCACTAATGCGCTACATAAGTGAGAGTGTGTGTGTCTCAAATGAGGAGCACTACACCTCTATTTATATTCATCCGTTCACTTAAGTTAACTCATTTGACATTTAGGCTCGAGTTAAATCATGTAGGCTCGAGTTACACATGTAGGTTCAAGTAACCACACTGGGGTGCTGATGACCCACCTTTACAATTAGAGGGGACTACGTCATGACTCTTATTAGTTCTTCTGATTAGGAGCATCAGGGTACAATGTAATACAAGTGGTTCTCCCAGTAGGACCATCGAGGACCACAAAAAGATACATATAGAATATTCTTCAAAGTTACAATATTTCAACACCGGGATCACTCAATAGAAGTAGTGTCTGCAATGTGTACTGCTTGCCTATATCATGCTGCTTGCCTCCTTCCTTCGATGTCTGTCTTTCTTTCTCAATTGTAAAATAAATCCCACTCCCTCTACACCTGCCGTCTCTCCTTCATAAGGATAAATGTGAAAATGTCTCGACACCACGTGGCAGCATTTTGTCCTTGCCGTCCACCGAAGAGTAAGGTGGTCTCTGGAAGAGTAAGGCTACTCTCCACCGAAAAGCAAGGCGGCACCGAAGAGCAAGGCGGTGGGTAGAATCAAACAAACATTTAATGTTAAGAGTTATTTGCAAACCAATGCTAAGCGAGTAATAGCATTAACACATATCAGTCTTTTTTTTCACCAAGCTGAGGTGAAACTTAGGATATCATGATGTCCAAATTAAAGATACCCGCCTCAAGAAGAGGCCAAATAAGAGTTCCAATTCTCCAATTGGTTGAAAGAATGGTGGGAAAATAGATGTCAAATGAACACTGACTAATAATTAGATAAAACAACTTGGTTATAAATGATTCAATGCAAACTTAGGACTAATCATTTATATTCATTTTATTTTGCGTGCAAAATAATTGAAAATGACGGCAAGGCCGTTCATAAAGTCCCTGCTAGCCGATGGTAGGGACTAATAAGATGAGATGATGAGATAAGATGCCATGTGTGGTTTTCCTAAGTGTCAATAGAAACAAATAAGATATGTTGATATAATAGAAAATATAATGTGCATATGAAGTCATGAGGAATCGGTTGCGTTGCAATGATGCGAAATGGAATATGCTGAGATAAGATGTCCTGTGTGGTTTTTTTAAGTGGTATTATAAACAAATGTTTATAATGTTCTATAAATATTTTTTAATTCCAAGGAACTGATGCACCATGACGAGGCATTTTATGAAATTCTTTTCTATTGGAGAAAAAGGATGCAAGTACAACATGTATAAACTAATGAGTTGTGGTAGACACTGAATGTAGCAAGATCTAAGTGCAACAAATTATTGAGAGAATTATGAAAGCACCATGGGTATATATAAAAGTACCAAATTGATAATATTTGTACTAGAGGCCAAACATTGGACATAGATCGATGTATTTCTATGTCAAAAGTAAAATAAGGTAATGCCCCAATATGTATGGGTGTGTAGTATTAGGAGATAGTTATTCTATTAAAGAAGAATATCTTTGAGTTATTAAATATATGCATTGAGTGGACATGAATAGAAAAGGAACATGTGCTATGATATTTGATGAATAACCATTGTTTATGTAGTCGATTGTTGTGTAGGTGCACATTCAAGCAAGAGGGTAATTAGGAAAATATAATGGAGAGCAATGAAAAACCAATGGAATGGTGACCTAGAGAGGACATTGAAGGTTACTTACTACTAAGGAGAGAAGAGTTATATTTTGGATAAGGATTCCATTCTATAGGATATGATAGTGTGTTCATGGTATGAATATGGAGTTGTATCTAAAAAACTAACCATGTAAAGGATCTCATGTGTTTGAAAATGAAAAATCCATTTTCTGTGGCTATTAAGGTTGAATGTCAAGATGCATAAGAGTGCTGCCCTGGTAGTTCTCATGTATGTATTGTTTATTTTCTTTTTGTATTTGTTGAGAGTAGTCAATTAATATTAAAGTGCAATGAATTATAAAAGGGCGAGAAAAAAAGAAGTGGTTATCGAAGGTTGGAGGCTAGATGGAAAATACGAGAAATAAGTGATATAAAAGGAGGTGTTTGAGTATAAGGCTCAATAATGAGGGAGAGGTAGTTATTTATACAAGATTGTTGAGATGTTTTGGAACAAGGAAGGGGAACCAAATTATAGGTTAGATAAAAGGTTTGGCAATGTTTCACTAGTTGGTAGGTGTTGATGCTAGCACTGTATAGGGAAGCCCATTTTTGTTGATCAATAATTACAATTAAATCTAAGAAGTCAAGGGTATATATGTCACAAAACCTAATAAGTCTTTGAAAGGGACAATTCTATAGGTAACCAATTACCATTTTTTTATCAACGAATGAGGATTGTCTTGTTTAACCAAACTAAGATGATAAAGTGAGAGGTGAGGAGTGGTAGAAAGTTGGATATATTTGATTAATGTATTAGAAACTAGGTCATTTGTTACTTTTTAATCTTGAATTATAATGGTGAGTTGGCGCTTTATTTGACAATTGCGAGTGAAAGTAGATATTCCACTAAGAGTGAGATTGATTAGGTCATCAAGAGTAAGGAGGGATATTTTGTAGTATATATACTACATATAACTATATTCTAGACATATATTAACAAACACCTTTCATCACATTGATTGCATTGGTACGACTCTCACGGGGTCTTCACTTAGTGAAACCATGTCATAGTGTCTTCATTCATGGGATATTAAAGAATACCCCTAATTTCACTAAATATTGATAATTAATTACAAAAATCATTTTGTTGATCCCCCTCCCAATACATATTTCTAATTAAAAAAACCTTATTTTTATGATATGTTCCTTATTTTCAATAGAAACCCATTTTAATACTCCCCCAATACCTATAAACCCCCCATACCCTATTCCATGCCCCCAAATACCTACAATATATTGACCTTATTTTTCAGAATAAAAAATTCCCCTTTATGAATGAACGTGATAAGATATTGATCAACAAGGTGAATCCCCAGGGACGACTCTCTAGTAACCCATTTTGTGGGCCTACATCCCTAAGGCCTAGAACCTTATTTTTTACCAATATCAAACACTTTATTTCACTAAGATGATTCCACTAATATGGTTCTTCCATAACCCTCTTTGTGTACCATTTATCCTAAGCATGAATCTCAAGGAATTGATCTCTCCCACAAAATTTACAATCTAGAAACACTCTATCATGAGTTTCAAGACAATTTTTGTCACAATAACTCATCTACTAAAAAAAATCATAATTACATTGAGGCGAGGCTTACCAAATTGGACTCACTTTTTGACCAAAAGACCTAATTTATGACACTCTTACCTTCATAATTTTTGGGACACCTAGAGTTAGAACAACCTTCCTACAAGGAAGGAGTTGCATTATCTAATCTCATTAGGAATCACTCCACTCTACATGTCTATGATTTGATGACTCAAATGCTCCATACACTTCTTCAAGTGGTTATCTTCATATTTGATGGGTCACTCAAACATAATATTACCTTTTTTTTGTATGGAATCACATAATAAATGATGATAAATTGAGTGTGTGTCTTATATTTGGATTTGAATGTTGGAAATGGTTTCAATGGCGTAAGAAATTATACAATGGTTACATTGCATTGACATAATTTGTTTCATCTCGTTATGAAGATTTCAAAATAGAGGTCTCTTATTTGGGGAATCTAAAGAAACTCAAAAAATTTAGCATAGTAAAATATTCCATCTACACTTTTGATTAATCAACTATCCACACCAAGGGAATGTCTCATATCATTTAAAAGAAATGTTTCAATACTAGTTACAAACAAGAGATACATGCATAGGCCTTAATAGCTTATCCAAATACTTGTTTAGACACCACTAAAAGAACAAGACAAGCACAAAGGGTCATGAATGTTGAAAAAAAAGGTCAATTTCATTCCTCATGGTTGAATACCTACCTTTCCTTCCAATTATCCCTCGCTGTACTTTCCACCTCTCATGATAAAAAAATTAACCTCAATTAAAATGGTGGAGCGACAATGAAAATTTCACTACTACAACTATGATGAGAAACATTTCTTAAGTAAAAAATGTAAGGAGATAAATATCTTTACATCCATTTTAGAGAACATTTTTTTATGATTAAGTTGAAGATAGAACCCTTGCAGTCCCTCATCCATCTAAGGAAGGAATTCCCCATCCTGATATTCTAGAGGTCAAACCCCAAATCTCTTTAACTTGCTCAATTGGTATTTCTCCTCCCCAAACACTTAAATTAATTCATGTCATCAAACATTGAAAGGTCACCATATTCATTGATAGTGATTGTATGCATAAATTTATTCATCGTTAAGTAGCTCTAGAAAAACATAATTATATCCATGTAGTGGACAACTTCCAAATCCTAATTGGAATTGGAGCTATGATATGTGATTGTCATAATAAAATTATGTGCCTTCAAATGGGTGAGTATTCCCTTTAAACCCATTATTTTCTATTGAAATGGGCCGATGTGATATTTTCTTGGGTTTTGTATGGTTACAAACACTAGTTCCCATCAACATGAATTTTGGTTCCTTATACAAGTTTTTCCAATAAGTAGGGAATAACTACACTCTCAAAGGAATTACAAACATATCTCCATATTCTATTATCTCACAATATATGGAAAAGCATCTTGAAATGAGACATTTAGTCATTTTGGTTAAATTCCATGCTAGTCACACTTTAGAAACCCCTTCTAAACATGTTTTTCTTATAATTCAATTGGCCTTGGAAAGATAACCATCCATATTTGGCTTTCCCAAATGATTTCCCCCTTCCCATGGTGAGCATGATCATTTCATTTCAATCACACATGGTAACCTCTCACTAGACATATGTCTATATAAGCATCCTTTCACATGAAAAAATGAACTTGAAAAGATAATTTAGGTGTTCCTATATACTAGTGTAATCCACCCCAATACCAACCTTTATTATTATACACTTGTTATGTTCCTAAAAAAAAGAAGGCATTTGGTCCATGTTTCTTAACTTCTATGCCTTAAAACATTAATCATGAAGGATACGTTTCCCATTCTTACCATTGATGGCATTCTATATGATGTAAATAGTGCTCAATTCTTCACCAAAATTGATCTATGCTAATACTGTCATCAAATCCACATTGGGGAGGAGGATGATTTTGAAAATTATCTTTTCACTCATGGGTGCCATAATGAGTTCTTGGTGATTCCCTTTGTCCTTTGTAATGCACCCTCTACCTTACAAAGTTCTACGAATAAAATGTGTAAACCTTATCTACATAATTATATTATTGTTTACTCTGATGGTCTCTTGATCTACAAAAAAAATTGCAATCCCACATAGGCCATGTGCATCAAATCCTACAACCACTTGTTGACCATCAACCTTTTTCTTAAAAGTTCCAAATGTTCCTTCGGTCTCTCTGATGTGAAATTTTTGGGCCATATTGTTAGTTAAGAACATGTGTGTGTATATCCAAATAAAAGTGAAGAAATGAAGGATAGACCTTTCCCCAAAAATATTATAGGCTTAAGAGGTTTTGTTGCTCTAATTGGTTATTAGAGAAATCTTGTATGGAACTATGGTAAGATTGCATCTCCACTCACAACATTAAATAAAATTATTTTACTTGGAATGGCATGGTAGAAAAGCCTCCATATATTAAAGGAGGCTATGTGTACTGTCCTTGTATTTTATTTTCCTAACTTCACTAAAAATTTGTCTTGGAATGTGACACCTTGGGTAAAGGCATTGGAGCAGTAGTCATGTGAGAAGGTAGACCATTGGATTTTACTAGAAAAAAACTATGTGAGTAGAACTTGATAAAATTTGACTTATGAAAAAGATATTATGGAATCCATCCCTTGGCTAATGTTTCCATATCTAAAAAAAAATATTGTATCATACATTATGAAACATATAAATTCCTTCCTTCTTTGAGCAACAAAAAGGGGTCACCAAATGTGATATGTTTATGAGATAATTTATGGAAAAAGGGAACAGGAATGTGGTATAAATTATCTCTATATAAAATATAAGGCATAAGGTTTTCACTTTTATCCATTCTTCAACATAATATAAAGGTTAAAGAAGAAGGTTTTCACTTTTCTCCATTCTTCAACATAATATAAAGGTTGAATGTTGCTTGTCATGAACAGTTCATAGATCCAACACTTTCTACCATAACCCAACAACTTCAGAAGGAATCCATTACTATCTTAGATATGCTTGGCATAATGCTGAGGTTCTATATAAAAAAATGTTTATATTTTTATTTGTGATCAAGTTTGAAATCATATGTTTTATCTAAGCTACATTCCTCCCCCATAGTTGACCAGTCAAGATTTCATCAATTACATATGAGAGGATGAAATGAACATTTTTCTATGAATCCATGAGAAGGACATGTTCACATTTGTTGAAGAAGGTGACACTTTCTAATGAAAAAAACGTGAGATAATGAAACCTCCAAGTGAACTTCAATCCCTCTACAATCAACCTACACTATAGGAAATTCATTATGGAGTTACCAAAGTCTACCAGTAAGTCTGTAATCATGCTTATGCTTAATCGTATTTACAAATATGTTAATTTTTATTCCCTACAATATCATTTCAAGGCCTATATGTTATTTCAAGTCTTCATGGGTAATATATTCAAACTCCATGGTATGACATAGTCTATTGTCATAGAGGATGATCCCACACTCATAACAACTTCTATCCAAGGAACTTGATTAAATCCTAACACTTCCTATCATCCCCAAACTTATTGTTGGACTAAAGATGTCAATAAATACCTTGTTGTATTTTTGGTGCTTTAATTTTAATAGAAACAATCCTAATGGGTTTAGTTTCTACCTCTAGTCAAATGGCGGTACATTGCAACTTGTCATGCTTCTAATCAAATGACTCAGATTAGACATATCTATGCACAATATTATCGCCGAGTACTATCCTACTTACGAGGTTCCTCTTAGGTACAGGAGGTTGACAAAAAAATCATGGGTTGAACCAAAATTATCCACACTCTCAAGGATAATATAGTCATCGACTATAATAGGATGAAGCAACAAGTTAATCAACATCATTTAAAATTCCATTTCACAAAGAGTATTAGGTATTCCTAAAACCTTATACTAAGACCTCACTTAATGTCAACATCCACCAAAATATTTCTTCCAGGTTGTATGGGATCTAAAATTTACACAAATGTGTTGACCCTATGGCTTACAAATTGGATCTACCTAGCCAATCTAAGATTCATCATATCTTTTGCGTATTCTACTTGAAGAATGTGGTCATCTCTCACTGTCATATTCAAACTAGCCTTCCAGAATTGAAGAAGAATCTTCCATGTGGTTATAGTATGAGGCCATCCTTTATAATCAAGAATGCCTTCTATAGCAATGCATCATCCAAGATGCCCTCATCTAGTGGAAAGATACTTAGCTTAATGATGCTACATGGGAAGAAATAGAGATACTTCAACAACTTCCTCATTTCATCCTCAAGGACAATGCTTTATTTTAAGGGGGGGGGGGTTGTGTTAGGTTCCTATATTGAACCCATTAAATAGATAAATAGGTTGTTATGTATTGGGGCCATACATATTAAATAAGGCCCATGAAGTAGATATAGTTTTAAAACAATATTTGTAATAATATTTACTAGAAGGTCCGATCTACCACAAAGTTGCTTCACTACAAACTATATAAAGTAGTAGAAGAAATGAAATAGTATGAATTGTGAAAGTATATTGTAATCTAAGTTGTTATCATTTGGATGTTTCCCCCTGAAAGAGGAAAGTGAGAATTGCTTCTATCAATGAATGTGTTTATATTATGATATTTTGTTATCTACAATTGTCTATTGTTGTGGTAGTTTTGTCCCTCTAATTCTAAAATCTTGGTTCATTATGATATTTATATTCTAAATTTAGTGTTCTAATAATAAGGTAGATAATAGAATCATAAAGGCAATTTCATCTTGAATATAGTAATTATGAGTAAATAAAAGTTCATGGATGGGGAAGAATTATCCATAGTCATTAAAAGAAACATGGGGTTGGAATTGGTGGTGTTTCAAAAGAGATATGACTCCATAATCAAGAGGTAGGCCATAGGGTGGGGATGTTTTAAAAGAGGAGAATATTTGTGGTCAATATGTAATGTCTTAATGGTGGCTTGGTGTTTAAACATGGAGTAGTCTAGATATGAATGGAACTAAGTGTTGGGTGTTATGATTATGACACCACTTAAAATAGTGAGAGGGGAGGAAAAAAATAGAATTAGAAGGAAAATGTGGATCCATGGGAATTCGATGTTGTGTAGTAAGCCAAAGGGTGGTATTAGAAATGAAAGGTCCTTTTTCTAGTGTAGTGTTCTCCAATAGTGTTCTTAAGTAAGGCAATTTCATATCTAGAAAGAACTAACCAAAAAAAACCTAAACTTTAGAATACTTATGTATTCTACCTCATTGATGTAGAGTTACATATGCATCTAGCCAAGTGCTAGCCAACTAAACCTTAATTTTTATAGTCATCTATAGAAAGTGAGCACCTATGAATGGCCCCATAAAAAATTTCCCATGTTGTGATCAATCCATAAGTGGAGCCTATAGATTGAACATTCTTAAATTCAACATACAACAAATTATAGTCAAATTATGGTCATTATGTTTGCCAACAATCTTAAGCTACACATTCTAGTTGGACATGAGTGGGTTGCAAGCATGCAACTCAAGCCATGAAGGGGAAGGCATTGAAATAAGTTGCGTGAATGTGAATCAATGAATTGAGTAGTTCTTCCTACATTAGGCCAATATAATTGGGGAGAGAGATATGGTTATCCATTTACAATCTCTAAGATGGATCTACAAACTTGGAGTTCATGATTTCTTTGGAAAGTTGGAAAAGATTAAGTATGAGACTATAATGTGATTCCTAAAATCCCATTGAAGAGAATCACATTGTGAGAACATAAAATAGTGAAAAATGTGATGGAACAACAAAGGGTTTTTGGTGGGTGTGGGAACCAAAAGGAACTACACTTATGAGATTAGACCATGGTACACAGTAAGATTCCCATTTCTCAGCACTGATGCACTAGTCATTACAAGCATCAAGTCATTACAGTAAGATTGCCATTGCACTAGTCATAACATTATTTAAGGTAGTCTTATAGAAAAGTTGAGAGATTTTCAACAAGAAGAATAGATGTTCTTTGGAACTGTTTTTTGCATTGGTATGAGAAGAATTGCTGCAGGACATAAGTTGAACTTGAAATCAAAAGCATTTCTTTCAGTAAGCAGAGCAAAAGCACATGTAAGATAAATGGTCGAAACATACCTTCGGATGGCAGGCACATGAGCGCTTCTATGAAAGCTTTTGATCGCTGATATTGATCCCAAAGGTCTTGATTTTTGCCTTGCGTTTTGCCTATTCCACTCATTCCCATGAGAAGACAGAAAATTGGAAGCAAACATCTCCAAATCCCTGCGTTTAGTTTCAACTTCTGATCCCACTTTGCGCTGCAGTTTGTATACAAAATGCTTAACAGCATGGGTTTTTCTGTACAGTGAAATTAACTACAATCCAATCATCGCAATAGACATGTATTGTATATTCATTAAGTTCTTTTTAGATCTAAGCGCTTCAACATCAACAGACAGTTAATCTAATTTAATACGAAAATCCCATAAGAAGACAGTTAATCTAATTTAATACGAAAATCCCATAACAAGATTATGATCGAGTACAATTGGATTAACAGCTTGAAATCTGTATAATTGCCATCGCATTAAAACCTAATTAAGCAGACTGATTATTGATCACGGTATTTTACAGAGATCGGGTTCATCAAAGGTCAACACATAAACTAATAGGCTCCAAAGCTCGACGACACTATACAGATTTGAAGAGATCGGGTTCATCAAAGGTCAACCCATAAACTCATAGGCTCCAAAGCTCGACGACACTATACAGATTTGACGGGAAGCATGAAGCGATCCCTTTGGGATATTAAAAAAAAACGCTACATGTTTCTGTAGCGCACAATCTAATTTATCTGACAAAGATGGAATTGTGCACCGGTGAGATGGTGGGCCTATCGAATTCCAGTCCATTTTAAGGGACAAAACAAAGAAAGGCTCCTTGATTCTTACAGGAATATCAGGGACTAACGACAGAGATAAATGATAAATGATATTGATTGGTTTGTGAAGGCGGTAGAATTGTTAAAATGTATGCATGAAGCATGATTCAATGGAGAAAAAAGGCATGAAGCATGATTCAATGAATGTATACAGAGTGAAAAATGGGTTGTACAAAATATACAATGTGATAATAATAATAAAACCTTAAACATTTTTATTTATAATCAAGCTTCAAGGGTTAGCTCAATTGGTAAGACCTGCCCTGGTTTGAGCTTTAAGTTTTTTTGGGGTTAGACCTTCTGTGAGGATGGCTGACCTTTTACCACCTTTACCTTTCATTAATGTAGAGAATTGTTACTGAGTTTCCGGAGCATATTTCTATATGAAAAAAAAAACACTTTTATAATCAAAATATGATGTGAAGTGTCCAAAAAAAAATATAAATTTAATATTCTCATTTCATGGTTTATTTGGTAAGCAGAATTGGAAGATAAATGCAATATTCTCATTGCAGGGCTTATTAGGTACGTATGACTGGATGGGATATACAGTAAATACATTTTATTAAAAATAATTATTAATGTTAATATTTTTTTTAGCAACTGGTTAAATAGACAATGAATTGTAAGTTTAACAAGAACCACCTGGTGGGAATGTTTGACACATTGTTCCGAAATTAACTTAGGGTAAACTACCAATTTTTTAATAGTGAAGATTTTTAACCAATCAAGAGTAAACTAGCAATGGATCAACTGATCACTTCATTGGTAAGAAGATTTTTGAAGGGATCTTTTGAGCAAAAAGCTTATTATAAATCTCATTTCAGAAATGAAGAGCCTGGAAGCAAGTGTAATTAGTCATCCTAATGCCAAAGCACCCAAACCACTTGGCATAACACCTTGTATCATACTCAACACCTTCACTTCACAAAAATTGAAAAAACAAATATCATAAATTGGTATATTATTAATTGAAAGTAAAACTAGAATAACAATTTTAAAAAAATGAAAATAAATTATATTGTCCTTCATTTTAATTAATACTTAATTTCAATAAACTTAGGTTTTAATTTCTTTTGACATTGTGAATTAATCCTTGGAAATTATGGTTGTGGATTTTGATCATTATAATTAAAAGAAGTGGTAGCCTTTTTGTAGAGAGCCACAAGACTTATTATAATTGTTATTATAATTGAGTTATCAACTTGGTATTGATAGTTTAAATGTTAAACTTATTCAGGAGTGAAGTTAACAAGACACGTTGACTAGTAATTTGTCAAAGAGTCGAACATCAAATTTAAATAGTGGACTAATTTAAAAAAAAGAAATTGTATTTGTGTTTTTTTCAGCTTTAAAAAAAATTCACATTCTTTATATAATTTCAGATTTAAAAAAAAAAAAAAAAATCATAGTCTCATATTTTAAACAAATAACTATCATTGAACAAATTTACTTGCCCAAAACTTAGAATGCAACTTTTAGTATCAAGGATATACACGCCTCTCCAAATATGCCCTAGTCAGTGGTATAATCTCTTCTATGGTGGCATTTTTGGAATGCCTTAACCATTGCCTATATTGCCTATTCCACTGAAACCTTTGAGGTGGTATAAACTCATTGTTCAAGTGTATTAAATTTATATATCCTCGACATATTATTGTTTTCTAGCTAGGGTAAGTGGGATTTTAATTAGTCCATGATTCATAGATCTTATTTCATGAGGCACATTTCATGTATTTCTTTGGCTTGCAAGGTCATTGTTTTGTATTGCCCATGGTACAACTTCTTGGAATCTAAACAACCAACTCATACCCATCTTACTCCCAAATTTGTTATACACAAAGATATTAAATTCATTCAATATAATGATTTGAGTGTTTTCTCACTTGCTTGTTGTCTTTTCTAGTGATTAACAACTTCGAGTGTTACAAGGACTGAGTTAAATTACATTGTCTAATAAAATCACTTTTATAAATAGTAAATGTTCTTCTCTTTGCAAAAGCATTGAAGTTGTCAATAACAGATTATTGTCTTTTCTAGTGATTAACAACTTCGAGTGTTACAAGGACTGAGTTAAATTACATTGTCTAATAAAATCACTTTTATAAATAGTAAATGTGCTTCTCTTTGCAAAAGCATTGAAGTTGTCAATAACAGAAGATAAATCCAAAGGTACATTGAAGTCCAAGATTTTAACACCGTTTTTTAATTCGAGCATGGAAAATAAATATAAACTTTCTTCATAAAATTAGATTGTATGATCCCAAACTAATAGGATTTAGCGAAGGGATCATGAGTGAGAATACTCATTTAGGACTTCGTAACCATTATGTCTAGGAAAATATTTGTTAGATAGTTGTCCTTTGGTGTTAGGTATTAAAGCTATAGGAGTACCAAAAGTTTAAATTATAATAAAACCTATTGGGCTCATTTATACTCGTCACTTATTTTAATATACCTTTCTACATGGATTTTGTTAGCCTCCTGTATGATGGTGCTAGGAATAGGTTACTTATTATGAATATGCACATCTCAATCGAGTGGACAATTATATCTTTGTTAATTAGCTCTTAAGTAGATACTAATTAGAGGAAATTTGGGGTCTAAAATGGGCCTTATATGAAAACACGCCAACAATAAATTTTGTGAGTTGGAATTCAAGAACCAATAGAATTTCAATAAAATGAGTCAACGATAATGGTTGAATTGACATATTTGTCATAAAAGAAAACTACTTTTTTGTTTGTATTTTCGACATATCTCCCAGTGTTTTTACTCAAATTTCAAGTGGGAGAGCTCGTTGGATGTGGAATTTAATTCCGCATCCAATGAGTACCCACACTGCATGCTTTTGACAGACCCCTCTACCCCAAAAATAAGAAATACCTGAAAAATGTGATGATGATGTCATCATCATGTTTTTTCACGTATTTCTTATTTTTGGGGTAGCGGGGTCCATCAAAAGCATGCAGTGCGGGTTCTCTTTGGATGCGGAATTAAATTCCGCATCCAATGAGCTCTCCCTCTCAGAATTTGAGTTAAAACACAGGGAGATATGTTGAAAATATGAACACAAAAAGTAGTTTTTTCATTCTTCCTCCACAATTAATAACTATTATTTTATTATTTTCCTTAGGAGGCCCATTTTAGATCTCAAATTTGCTCTAATTAGGAGCCAATTATTTAAGGTCTAAAAATGTATAGTTCGAATTTATTCTTTAAACATCATAAGTTCAAATCCACAAGGTTGAATATATACACCTCTCATAAATATAAAATATTATTATTACTTTGATGGGGCATTAAGTACCCACTCTCCAGCTTATTTGGTTATTTTATTCAATTCCATTCAATAGACCGACTTGTGTAACCATTCCTATAAGATGAAGAGCATTAAATGCAAGCATGTCCTCGACTCGAATGATCATGTGGCGCTTAGTACACTGACTCTCCAACTTATCTGGCTTCATTCCAATCTATTCAATAGATTGACTAGTGTAACAATTTGGATCACATGAGGTTGGTGGTTGCTAGCCTAACAAGGGGATAATTCCTTATAAGCCTTTCATTCTTAACTTAACTTGGTTTTGTGATTTTTATTTACAAAGTTTGGTGCTATATTATATGACACGTATAAGGCGAATGGATTTACCAAGTGAACTTAAAGCTATTGATGACATTTAAAATTTTTTTTTTTTTTTTGTATTAAGGGAATTGGTAATTTTGATACCTTTATACCTCTGTGTGCATTCACATAGTCTGCAAGCTTGAAGTACATATAATTTGGGGTGATTTGAATTGGTTACCTCCATTTACAACATGTAGTTGGTTGAGAAACACCTATGCAGACAAAAAGATCGAACTTATATAGCTCTTAATAAAATTTTAAAAGATTAAAATTCTAATTGTTTTTTTAATCAACATTCATTTCAAATTATTTTATTGATCAACATTCATTTTTATAGGAGGTTGGACAATTTTTCATTCTCCTCTCCATTTTTCTTAGTGATGAATAAATATGCATTATGATTCTTCCATTGACTCCATTCTTAGTGACATTAATAAATATGCATTATGATTCTTCCATTGTTTCTTAGAACTTCTTAAAAAAAATGTTGCAGAAACCTAGAGATCAATGGATATGCATACACTATTAGTATTTAATAATTACAACTATGGTGAAAACATGAAGTTGGGAAATACTTTTAGTTGTTTTTTAACAAAACAAATTGCAAAATTTTATGTTTTTCAACTTCAAACCCTTCAAACCAATATCTCTCTTAGGAATCTCACCTTCAAGTAAACACAAATGTTTTAGAGATTTGAATGAGCTACGTACTCATATTTAAAAAAAAAAAAATATCGACATATAGTGGGGAAAATTTGACGCCCACCAATGATATATACTTTTAAACTTTAAGTATGAATAATGAGTGACCTTTGTGCACCAAATTTTTCTTAGAGATAGTTATTTATTTTAGGGAAACGAAATGTATACTCATAATCTACACTGATTGTAGTTGTGCATGGACTATATGTTGAGGATTTTTAGACTTATATGCTAATTTTTATTATTTATCGAAATAACATATGTACAAAAAATGGTTCCTTATTGACACATGTTTTTGTCGTCTCATTTTCTTTCAAATGTGACTATTATCAAAAAAAAATGTACCATTTTGAAAAGGACACTGCAGGGAACAACCTTATGATTTTTTAAATTTGTTTTGGATTCGTCTTCATGATGATATTGAATTTTCATTGTCACTCATTTTTAAGTCACTAAATTTTTTAATGATAAAGTTTAGAAAGAAAGAGTAAAAAATAGAAATCCTAAATGAAATTAAAAAGAATTATATGATGAGAAAGTAGATTGAATGATGAATCTATTGGCATAAACTCCAACAGGTAATTTTCATTTTTTAGTGTTTCAAACTTGCTAAAGTGAGACATTACTGAAAACTGCAGAAATGGTGTTGGAAATGTTGACTAAAAACTCTCAGCCAAGACATTTAAAATAAATTGGGCGAGAGTTATTTTCGCTCAAAATCTAACCCAGAGTTAAGTAAATCTCTCAGTCGAAAGTTCTTTTAAACTCTCGGATGAAAATTTAAAACATGTCTCAGTTGGGAGTTTTGTCACATAATGCTCCAAGAATCTTTTGGGGGCCGACACATTAAATGCCCATGATTTTGACATGATTCCACAAATTCTCGACCGAGAAGTGTATATATAAGCTCTCATCAGTGATAGTTTTCATCAATTTCTCAATCGAGAATTGTTAATATTTTTTTTAGTGGAGAGTTTGCAAATCCTTTTTCAGTCGAGAGTTTGCAAATCCCTTGTTCAACCAAGATTTCATAAATCCCTTGTTCAGCCAATAGTTTTCATATCTATATTGCAGCTGAGAGTTCGCAGATCCGCCAAAATTTCGCATTATCCAAGTTCTTCAGGCCACAAAACCTTTTTTTATGAAGGTATTTTCTTTAACCCCTGTTTTGGCAGGCTATTATGTTTTTCATCAAACACCTTCTGTAAAAACTAAGACTATGGGGAGATATCCTTCTTGACAAGCTAGAGCCTGGTAGTTTCAGATTATTTTTATCATTCACCCATTAGGTATAGAAAGCATTTTCTCAAGGCCATCTGAGCCAATTTCCCAACGCTTAGTCATTTTCAGGACTTTCTCCAAAGTTTATTTTGAAACCGTATTTTGGAAGATCCATAACTTCTTCCTCATGCACTTTCAAGTCTATCTGAAGATGTGGATAGGTAGACAAAACACCCATATACACAATTACCATATGGTGTGGTAATTTTATTCAACCCACAAGCTATGGCAGGAATTTCCCTGAGGCCACTTAGGAATATTTGCTACTTTGGTGTAAAAGAAACTTGAAGCCCTGTTTTGGTAAGCTGTTAATTTTTTCATTAAACACCTTTTGTGGAAACTAATACTATGGAGAGATATCCTTCTTGACAATCTAGAGCATGGTAGTTTCGATTATTTATATCATTCACCCATTAGGTATGACAAGCATTTTCTCAAGGCCACTTGAGCGAGTTTTCCAACACATAGTCATTTTCAAGACTTTCTCCAAAGTTTATCCTAAAACACTATTTTGGCATATCGATAACTTCTTCCTAAGGTACTTTCAAGTTGATCTGAAGATGTGGATAGGTAGACAAAAAACCATCTACACAATGACCATATGGTGCTGTAATTTTATTCAACCCACAAGCTATGGCGGGAATTTCCCTGAGGCCACTTAGGCATATTTACTACTATGGTTTAAGAGAAACTTGAACCCTTGTTTTGGAAGGTTGTTAATTTTGTCAGCAAACACCTTCTGTGAAAACTAAGAATATGGAGAGATATCCTTCTTGAAAAAATGGAGCATGGTAGTTTCATATTATTTTTATCATTCACCCATTAAGTACGGCATCCATTTTCCCAAGGCCACCTAAACCAGTTTTCCAACACTTAGTCATTTTCAAAACTTTCTCAAAAATTTATCTTGAAACAATATTCTTTCTCAAAAATTTATCTTGAAACCCTATTTTGGCATATCCATAATTTTTTTTATCTTACATGCTTAATATAGACTGAGATCATGTTTAGGTAGAAATATCAATAGAGTACATATTGAACATATGCTGTGGGCATTTACTTTAACCTGTGATTTATGGCGGGCATTTTCCTGAGACTTCTTAGGTAATTTTCCTTTCTCTAGTGCAAAACCTTGTTTTGGTAGACCTGTAATTTTTTCCTCAGAAGCAATTAAGGAAACCTGAGACAATGAATAGATATCCACTTCAATAAGCTATAGCATGGTATCATGGTGTGTGAATGTTAGACAAACCCTTAATTATGGAGGGCATTCTCTTAGAGTAGCTTTGACTCATTTTTCCATACTAACTCAATTTCCAAAGTTTTGAAAAACTTGCAATTCTTCTTCTAGAATGATGTCAGGATTCAACACTGACTTAATTATAGCACCAAGACACAATCTTTTGTATTTCCAATCTCATCACACATGCCACATCATCATACTTTCCATGTCATCAAGTTTCCTTGCTCATTCAAATTTGTATTTCACTGAGTTTTGCCCTACCGGCATGTCCTTGCTTATTCATTTTTCATTACTAAACTCCTTTGACATCAATGACAACCAAATTCAACAATTTGGTAAATTTTTCGTACAAGAGTGCTTAGCGTATTACTGTTGTTGGGTATTGTTGTTATCTTTGTTTCAACATGTATTTAACTCTCAATTATGATATCTTTTCATGCATTGGATTTTAGGTTTTAATTCCTTCAACATGGGAAATCGAAGGAATCGCAAAAGAAAATATGATCGCACCAGAACTGATGTAGAGGCAAAGAAAGAGATAAAGCATGAAAACATGAGAAAGTTAACAGAAAAAAGAGAAACGGAAAGAAACGTGGAGGCACTTGGTGGTGACGAAGAAATGTAAAATGTGAACCTTGCACATGGTGGTGATGAAGGAATGCAGATTGTCAAGGAACATGTTGATGAAAGAAATGAATAACATGGAGGTGACGAATAAATGACAAATGTCGAGAAAACTATGGGTAGCGTCGATATTGAGACCATGATTGGTGAGTAAAGAAATTTTAATATGTTTATAATTTACTTTATAGTATAAACTCACAGATGTTAATTAGAAGTTGCAACAATATCACTATTGACGATACATTTTTAGAGAATATAGATTCAAGTAAAATTGAAGAAATGGGACCTCCGATTCCTGATCATACAACTCGTTACAGAGTAAAAAAGATAGTCAAATAATATTTTGAAGGTATTTCTGTCATAGAACAAGCTCAATTGTTAAATAAATTGTTAAAGCGAAAATGTCTAAGAAATGCAATGACATTATTGGGCATTCAAAATGTCAAAGAGGATGAATCAAATGAGATTGTATCACAAAATCTGACATTGGTCCTTGCATCACTTGAAAAAAAGAGATATCATAATTACATGGTTGCTCATAAATCTATTCTAACAGGGGTTGTGGGAAAAAACACTATAAATAGTCGTTTATTGTCTACGACTGTAAGAATGTTAAAAATATCAAGAAAAAGTTTATGGAAGCATAAAAAATTTAAGGTTTGATTAGATGAGGACGATGAAGTTGCATGTTAGGGTTTTATTTGTAGGAAACCTTATCAAGATAGACTTCCAGATAATGTGAGGGATAGGGTGAAAGCATTTAAGCATTTAAAATCTCATGTCTTACCAAATGAAAAAGATGTTGCGTGATGTCGTATATCGAAAGGAAACTATGAAACTCATGCCAAACACATAACAAATATCACTCAAGTAGAAATGTTCAAAACTTTTATGGAGAGTAATGTTGATGTGAAGATTTCCCTTATAACATTTCTGAAGCTTAAACCATGGTATGTCAGGCCCATCATTGTTCACAACACATGTTTTCTATACCATGTAGAATTCGAATTATATTATGAAACATTTCTAGATTTTGGCATGCAGTGTTGGCCAAATAACCTCCCTCCTGCAAGTGTTCGTGAATTTTATCTAAAATATTATGTGCACGAGAGAATGATCAATTATTCTATAAGAAACAATGCGTCGGAGGTAAAATATGTGAGGAATGTTTTGATTTGGCCCTTTTAATGCTAACTACCACATTGATGAAAATGATCCTCAATTATCAAATCACATTGTGAAATGAAAGAGATATGAATATGTTGAGTATACTCTCATTACAGATTCAAAGACAATATCAAGAAAGATTAATTTAGTTGAAAGTGATATCTCTTTGACACATTTTATGAATTTGTTCAGGGATCAAATATATAAATATATCAAGCACTCTCACTCGGCACAATGGCAGGACTTACAGTTCAAGCAATCACGATATGTATTTGGAAAAGGAACAATATTATCCATTGTCAATTTTGCTGAAAATTACACTTTCACTCCGCAAAAGGAGATACAGAGTGAGTATTATCATTCAGATCAGGTATATATACTTGTTCATATCGTGCATAGACATGCAGATCTTGATGTCGATGGTTTTGATAGCAATGGAAATAATCGTCAAGTGATTAAGGAGTATCATTTTGACATCAGTGATGATTGTACACATGATACATGTTTTGTCCAACATTGTTTTGGTATGATTTATAAAGAATTATCAAGATGAAAGGTCACTTTTAAAGAACATTAGGTGTGGTCAGATGGTTGTGCTGGTTAGTTTGAATCAGCACGATCATTCTTATGGTTGTATCGCCTTCATAGAAACAAGGATGTTCACCACACATGGATTTTTTTTGAAATGGGACATGGAAAAGGAGAACATGATGGTGTTGTGTTTGCGTGAAACATGCATTTAGGATATATCAAATGAATCACTCTACTTCTCGCCTTGCAAATTCAAACAATGTTGTTAATTGGTGCAAACAAAATTTGAGCCATGAATTCAATGAAAGGATGGGTAATGTGAGAAGTTTTTTCTAGAATATTGCAATGGGTGATGTTGATAGATCAATGCCACAAATTGTATTGCAATCCCTAAAACAAGGGGCTTACACTCCATTAGGAGTAAGAAAATGACAAATACACATGCAATCAAGAAATAAACGAACTCTTTCTTTTTTCTTGAATGTATTGATGATGTAGAGTCTTTGGATGAGTGTCAAAACCAGACTAACAAATTTGTGAAACCATGGAGACACCAAGAATTGACATCATTTCCCCCATTTGGAAATATCAGCGATGTAGAGCGCGACAATGAAGCGCTTGTGTTTGACAAAGATTATGATCATGTTTTTTATTTAGTTAGAGAAGGTGATGTATTTGTTTTCATTGCACCGACAATAATCTAGAAAAAGTGCATTGCATTATTATTTAATGAGATGCACTAGGTCAAAAAGCACATTGATGCAAGAATTTAAATACTTGTCAAATTATACATATGGTGTGGGTTCAATGGTTTTAATGGGACATTTCTTTGCAGAAGTAAGGAAATGTAAATACCATATTCTTTTTCAAGACTACAAGCCAGATTTTATATGTGCTCAATACAGTCATTTGGTCATAGCATCTTGTTTGTAGTTGAAGGCAGTGAAGAGTAGGAAAAATTCCAAGCATTGACAATTGAAATTGTCGATAGAAGATCATAATTCCATTCTTAATAATATGCCACTGGCACATTTCATATGAATAAAAAACACATCAAGGTTGACGAATTTTGTTCTTTGATTCTAGGGTGGGTGGGTAGGAGGGGCCAAATGAGCTTCCACCTTCATGTGGTTGGTCTTGTCAGTAGAGAATATATATATATATAATTCTCGAAACTAACGCAATCTCTTTCTAACAATATTAATTTAAATATATTATGGGTTTTATTAACGCTAGATTCATATATGTTCTTGATGTTTCTTATGTTTTAATGGCTTTAAATATAAATATTGAGTTTGAACATTACGGAACACCATTTCTATTTCTAGTGTTAGATATAATTATAAGATAAGTAGGCACAATCTCATGCTTTTGTATTACTAATAAAGATAACTAATGAAGATATAGTTCAACCTCAAGTTATCTCAAAGTTGAATTGAAATTCAACTACCACTAAACTGAAATGTGAGATTCTATAGTTTCTTTCAATTACCAAATTCATTTAGGTATAAAACATTTAATTTATATTAAATATTTATTTTAAGTTAAAAAATCAATTATATTATATCCAACATATTCCTATGTTTTTATTTATAAATAATTTATTAAATTTTGGGTTGCTACACTTAGTAACATTTTTCTCATTCTTATTGAACATATAGAGGGAAACACTTAAAGAAAAGGAGTATAATATATTGAAACATTCTTTTCAACTTTATGTGAAGACAACCTTTTGTAGTGTAGAAACGAAGGGCATATACATGTAATGAAAATAAGTTGGATTGAGAACAAAATGAAAGAACATTAAAATATTATAGAGAGATCAAGATATAGTTTAAATGTAAAGAATTTTATTCAAAATCAATTTCTATTAATGAATTAATGGTGGAAAACACTTCATTGCATAACACAATTAAATGAGATAGGGTGATGATAGTTTATCTTTGGGAAGAAATGTGATGGTCACACAAGTGGAAAACCATAATTTAGTTTATTTTTCTAAAAATTATTAAAAAATTATTTTCAATAGCAAATGCCAATAGAGAAAAATATATATCAAAAATTTACTAGAAACAACAAAAGGTTGTGTGTGTAGGGGGTGGGGGAGAGGGGGAATACTTGTGTATGTTTACTCTCGAAAAGGGTGAAAACAATTTTATAGGACACTAATCAAGAGTTTATTTATATCTATCACACTGTATAACTTATCTTTTTCTAGTGTACTCCTCCCTCTCTCCTTCTCATATGACTCCTTCTCCTCAAATAAGTTATCTAATATGTCTTATATCATTTTATCAAATTGTCTATATAGAACTTATAGACTACCTCTCATAATGTATTTCTCTTCTCTTATCTCTCCATCCTCTCCTCAAATACTATCTAATATGTCTTCTCTCCTTTTCTCAAATTGTATATATAGAACTTCTAGATTACCTCGGATAAAGTATTTCTCTTCTCTTTTCTCTCCATCCTATCTTTTTTCAATTATTCTAGATCCACTTTTGACATTTTTTATGTTAAATGCCCCATCCCTTCTTCTCTTACCCCCTTGGTCACATGGGGATTACACCTCCATTCCATATGGTGTCATTTTCATTAATCCTTTTTTCACAAATAGAATTTTTACATATAATGATATCAATTTTAGCAACCTCCCTGTTAGACCTTCTTCAAAATTACTTAAATTTTGTGTGCTGAAAGTGCTGATATATTCAATAGAAAAATCCATTACCATAACCTTATTTTACGAGCATTAAAACCAATAGTCTATTTTTATTTTCAATAGTTCTTGATTATAGATTATCAACTCTTAGTATTGGTGGGCCTATTCTTCCACCATGCTAGATATACATTATAATGAACTACATTTCCTTAATTGAAAATTTGATTTCCCTTTCTTTGTATTTATCATCTAAATGGTTTCCATGACATAAATTATTATTTCCTTATTGAAAATTGTGTTCTATTGTAGGAATGGAACCAGTTATTGGCTCTAAAAATAAACCATAGTTTAGCTAGTAAAACAATAATAACCTACTAAAAATGGCATTTTCAATATTTAAACGGGGATATGGTCTCACCCAAAAATTATAAGAATTACAAAAAAATGTTTACCTATATAGCATGAAAATACAATATAATCATAAACATGCACATCGTTAAGATTAAATCACAAACAAGATTCATCCATGTATATCACAAAAAAATTACAATGGAAACCTTGTCATAGTCATAAGATTGGTTCATGCAATATCCTTATATTATGTGCACTAAATAAGAGATTCAAACCCTAACTCTAATATATTTAATCATGCTCGTACATGCCAATCATAAACTCTGATTACATTCCTATATATAAGTTTCAAAAAGACAATAAGCTTAAAGTTTTGAATAATTACAGCTACTTATAATATGGACACATGACTTAGCATGATACATTTTGATGCATTGATTATCTGTATGTTGGTCTTTTTGGTGCATTGAATAAATAACTCATACACATATTGGTATGTTGTTATTTTTGGTGCGCTATAAAAATAACTCATGCACATACTCAAAAATTTGAAAATAGGGTGATGAAAACAAGAACATTATGTTGCATGAATAGTGATGGTGATAAAATACAACAATTTTAGCTTCACAAATGTGCCAAGGGTAATCTTATCATGAATATTTCTTTCATGAATATTCTAAAACAATTCCACTAACTTGGCATTAGTTTCATACTCATCTCTTCATATATGAAAGTGCACCACATCCTTTTCATTCAATGAAACATGAGCATGAAGATGGAAAAACACCTTTCACCTTATCCCTCATAGTATATGGAGGTCTATCTTCATATGATTGCTTAAAAAATTAACCCAACAACAAAGTTCATCATCTTCATCTAATTGAACCGTAAATATTTTATGCTTAACAATATCTTCACCAAGAACACACTCATTGACATTAAATGCTTGTAACATTTACCTTGTTTTATTATTTGTATACCTTGAAAATGATTTTTGATCATAGCATTTACATTTTTGTATTGCCTTAAATTTTATTTGCAAGCATGTCCTGAAATAAAATTGTGATGAAAATGTATATCGGTGCAACTACTAATAAAGAAATATAAATGGTTTAGAATTGAATTAGTGACTTATGTTTTTTACTTGTACATTAATAGAGTGTAAAAATCCTCTTACTACACATACAATAAAAACATTACTTTATTATTTTCCTACAACAATTGGAAATATCTTTTTAACAAATTATTTGGAATTTTAAGGAGTGGTTCAAAATTATTCATGAATTATATGTCAAAACCATACCAAAAAAATACATCTAAAATCATCATGATACAAATAAAAACGTTTTAATTACGATCATTTATCATTTTGCTTCCAAAAAATGGTCAAATTTACAAATACATATTACCATTCAAATGTAACTGTTTAGATTCAACAAATGAATAATTACATATATGATCCAGTGTAGTTGTCATTCTGGATACCGTAGTGCAACCATCATTCGAGATAATAACCACAGTAAAGATGATCATAAGCTGTTATACATGGTGCCAAAAATTATGGATAATAAGATGCATAAATATGATCATCAGTAGTTGTACATGGTGCGAAAAAGTTTAAAAACGGATTACAAGTAGATAAACATAAATAATAGCTGATAGTTCATCAACATTTGGATTTAAAATTTTGTTCACAAATCCAATAGATAGAGATTTGTAAGGGTAAGCATATGGTAACTCAACCGGGATCTCCAAACACCACATTCATAAGGGCCTAAAATGTTACATACAGTAGACACGTTACGTCATATCATAACTTGAAATAGAATTTCAAAACCAAATAGGAATCTAACAATAATTTGGTTGTTAAAAAGACTTTCAAAACAAAATAAGAATCTAAGAACATGGCACTGAAAAGTTGCTAAACACTAAGACAGTAAAAAAATGCGAACAAAGTAAACACTGCATACATAACAAGAGGACCCTAAACCCAAAATTTGGGAAACCTAAAATATTGCAACGATTGCAAGGAATAAAAACAACTTCAAAAGAGAAAACAAATATAAAGAAAACACAAAAAAAAGTTCACTTTGATCATCTCAGTCACTGGTTTTTTTTTGAAATAATCAACAATTACGAATAAATCATAAATACAAAAAGTAGAATGTCAAAGAGAAAAGGATCTAACAAGAAGAAAGATGGGGAACATGAGCTGAGCACAGAAAATGAAGGTGTAAATGATGAGAGTTCAAGCTGGCATATTTTCCAGAAGTGTTTACTGAGAGATGATGAGTCATATGAAAATAAATCCATGATTGACAACAATGATTCTATGCATGCATTAGTAGAGGATTACACTTAGCTCTGGAATCTCAGCTTTGTGTGGAAATTGAACCCAAGAGATAGAACAATTACACTCACAAAATTGCTAATCAAACATGCAAAATTAACACCAAAGGAGACTGAAATTGGAGCATAAAAATGATATGTATTGAGTAAGTGTATAATAGCCAACCTTATGAAGTAATAAAATGCTGTAATATATTACATGAGAGAATAAAATGCATAAAGATGCTATTTGAAATAGTAAAAAAGCAGGCTTACCAAATCTAGTCAAATCCCCCATAGGTGCATAAAGTAGTTTCCAAATCTAGGTAGATGCTCATGAATTTGTAAGTCAAGTGGGAAAGTTAAAGAGGGATGGAAAGAAAACTCATACATGCTTTTATTTGGAGAAAAGGAGGGAGGATGATGTGGGAAAAAAATAAGTCAACTACACCTAGTCTAGCTTTTCCTTTTGCCTTAAATCAGAAATAAAACAAGGCAACTTTTCAGAAAAAGAAAATATGTGCTTTATAAAATATAGAGTAAAGAAGACATGATAAATCAGGTTTTCAGGATGTTTTCCAAGCACTCCATGACTCAGTTTTATCATGTGTTGAATTCTAGGACATGCAGAAGGCAACTAGCATAGAATGGAATCTAGGAAACTAGGTAATAAGACAAAAATAATTAAATTAATGTCTAATGTAGGTAACTATGGGTTGATTATTATAACACCCCCCTTAAGCCTGACTTTATGAGTAAATATCAGAAAACTATAGGGCATAGAAACAAGGCTTAGTCACCCTTTACATACTACTTGTCCATACAACCAAGGAAAGAGGAAAAAACCTAGTGGGAAAATCCTCCCTTAAACATGGACAGGAAAACAAAATTTGAAATATTGTCATTAATCATGCTTCACAGCATGATTAGAAATCCCTAGTAGTGATTTGAGATTGTTGAAGTTCTTCTCACAAAACAAATTGGTGAAGATGTATGCTACTTTTTTTGAATATGCACAGAAGAGTAGATCAATGGTACCATCATGCACAAGCTATCTGATGTAGTGCATATGGATCTCAATGTGCTTGGTTCGCTGTCTTTGAATTGGATCATTGTAGATTCAAATGGTTCTTTGATTATCACAATAGATAATAGTTGAAATCTTTGATTCGAAGCCACATTCTCCAAGTATCCCCTGCAACCACAAACATTGAGTTGTTGCATTTACAACTCCTCTATACTCTGCTTCTGTAGGTGAGAGTGCTATGGCACTCTGCTTCTTGCTTGACCAGCTGATTGGCCCTTCTGCAAGCATGAATACATATCTTGATGTATACTTTTGATCTATGTTGTCACCCGCCCAATCACTATCAGTAAACCTAATCAAATCAAGATCAGATTTTGCTTTGTAGAAGACCCCATGATTTCTTGTTCCTTGAACAAATTTTAGGATCCTTTTGGATGCTCTCTAGTGAATCTCATGAGATTGATCCATGTATCACAAAGCCACACTAAATTCATAAGATAAATCAGGTCGAGTGTGTGTAATATAAAGAAAACACCCAATCAACTGCCTATACAGTGTATTATTTACCATAGGAGAAGAACCTGCTTCTTCAAGCTTAACTCCTTAAAGGAAGGGAGTCTTTCTTGGCTTGCAATATTTCATGTTGAACTTGTTGAGAAAATATAGAGCATAGTTGGACTGATGTACTTTGATTCCATGTTGGGATTGAGCAATTTCGAGACCCAAGAATTGGCTCAACAATCCCAAATTTGTCATAAAAAATGCATGGTTCATTGCATCCTTCAAGGAGGCAATCTCTTTCTTTGAACTTCCTGTAATTAGTAGTTCATCCACATACAATACATTAATCATAAAATAACCATGAATTATATTCAAATAGACATTAGGATCAGACTTGCTTCGAACAAAACTTAGTGATAGCAAAAATCCATCAATCTTGGCATACCAAGCCCTAGGGGCTTGCTTGAGCCCATACAATGATTTCTTTAACCTGCACACTAAAGATGGATTGGAAAAAAAACCTTCAGGTTGCTGCATGTAAATATCCTCAGTGAGATCTCCATTTAGGAAAGCACACTTCACATCCATGTGATGTACCTCCCACGACTTCGAAGCTGCAATGGCTAGAGCTAGCCTTATGAAGTCCATCTTTTCCACTAGTGCAAAGATTTCATTGTAGTCAATACCATGTACTTGTGAGTATCCCTTGGATACCAATATTGCATTATATTTAAAAGGTGAACCATCAGCAGGAAACTTAGTCTTGAAAACCCACTTACATTGAACTAGCTTCCTCCCTAGGGGGAGATCAACCAGTTCCCAAGTGTTGTTCTTCTGGAGCGAGCTGAATTATTCGTTCATGGATGTTTGCCATATTGGATAATGTGCTGCATATTCATATGTCTGTGGATCTGATTCAACCATCAGCTAGCACTTCTCAGCAAATAAAGGATCTTTCACACAAAGGGCACTCTCAAATTAAGATCTAGTCCTCCTAGTGTCATTAGGATTTCCAGATAGTTCCCCAACTGCATGAATGGTATTTGCTTCCCATTTTGGTATTGTAGGACTATTAGGATCTAAAATCAAATAATCATTATCAGACATATCAGGATCAGCAAACTCATTAGTCTCTCCACTTACAATCAATGGTTCTGGTGGTGAAGAAGACTCTCCAACTTCAACTGCTACTAAAGGATCTTCTTGGAAATAAACACTTATTTCAATGAAAGATTTGTTAGTACTCAATTTGATAATCTTGTACCTCTTTGAATCTTCAGAATACCCAACAAATAGGAACTCTTGGATTTGGGGTTGCAAAGCCTTCCTCTTTTCAGTTGGAATTCTAGCCCAATCCAATGAGCCAAAAATCCTGAAATGGGTCACATATGGCTTGTGCCCACTCTAAGATTTGAAAGGAGTCATACCATCAAGATGTTTATGAGGCACCCAATTATGGATTTATGATGCACAATTTATATCCTTGGTCCAAAAATTTGGCGACAAAGTCTTAGCCTCCATCATGCAGGTTGCCATCTCCTTCAGTGATCTATTATTTCTCTTAGCAACACCATTTTGTTGTGGTGTGTAAGGGATCGAATGCTGCATCTGAATACCTGCATATTTACAATATTGAATGAAATCAGACTTGACATACTCACCACCATTGTGAGATCTGAGGATCTTGAGTTTCCTCCTAGACTGTTTTTCAACCAAGGCTCTAAATACTTTGAAGAGGTCAAAAACTTCAAACTTATGCTTTAGGAAGTGAACCCAACAATACCTAGAAAATTCATCTATGAAGGTCAGTGCATATTTGGATTGAATCATGGACATATGAGGGAATGGACTAGCAATGTCACTTTAGACCAGCTCAAGAGGTGCAGAGGTTCTCTCATGACTAGCTTTCTCATACTTGTGCTCTGGGTGTTTTCCTAGGATACAACCTTGACAGACTCCCTTAGAAAACTTGATCTTTGGTAAACCTATGACCATATTGTTTTCACTCAAATCAGAAAGATACTTATAGTGAAGATGGCCAAATATTTCATGCCAAATATTTCTTGCTTCATTAGCATGAATCAGAAGAGAAGAGGGGTTTGAGTAGGGTGGAAAATGGGAAAACTTGTATACCTTCAAAGTGTGATCAACAACACCTTTTGCTATGACTTTACCATTCAAAATCTCAGTGATTTCAACATCATCAGGGGAGATTATGACCTTCTTTGGAGACCCAGTATGAGTCATCTGATACACTAATAAGAGATTGGAGGCAAGACGTGGAACATACAACACATTATTGAAATTACCATGGTCAAGATCAATCCCACCCTTCCCCAAATTGTCAGTGAGAGAGTCATCTCCCAAAACTATTGGTGTACCTTTAGACATGTCAAGAGAGGAGAATGTCTCTTTTGTCGAAACCATATGTCTAGAAGCTCCGGAGTCTATGATGAAGCTAGGTGAGCTTGATGTGCCAGCAACCAAGGCATGTACTCTCTCTCTGTCTTATGAATTTGATCCTCCTTCCTTCTTCTTTGAGCAATCAGGAAGGGAGATGTTATTCTTCTCCAGTAGTTGGGTCAACATGTCAATTTGCTTCTTCATACAAGAGCTCTAAGGATGATAGCCCTTACCATAGTATGCACACTTGCTCATTTCTCCTTTGTTCTTCTTCTTCTGGGAGTTCTTCTTGGAACATTGGGGCTCCTCTTGAGACTCAGACTTGTCTCTATTTTGATAAGGTGGATTTTTAGATTTTTTTATTTCTTTTTGAATCCACCCTTGAATCTCCAGCAACCAAATATTGGTATTTGGAATTTTTGATGGTTCCCATCATCACTAACTTATCTTGCTCCTATGTGAGGGATTCCATGAACTCTGCAAGCTTAGGCATATTCCAGGATCGAGCTATCAACTTGGTGGCATGGAAGGTTGAAACAAACAATGAATAGTCAGGACCAAGCTTAGAGAGTATGGCCAAGACTATTTTCTCTTCCTTATTTTCTATCCCACACTGTTTCAACTACAAAACGAGGGCCTTAAACTTGGAAAAGTAGAGTTGCAATGATTCGAAGCTATTGGGACTCAAGGAGATAAGCTCATTCTTGATTTGATGTCCTCTCATCTCATCCATATTTCCAAAAATCTCTTCTATATTCTCCCACACTTCATTAGGTGATGTCAATCCATCAAGATGGAAGAGGAGGTCTCTTGAAATGCTCAGACACAAAAGACCATAGGCCTCATCCCTCCTGTTGTGCCATTTAATTTTCTCTGCAGCTACATTGGGCTTTGCCTCATTTTCCATAGTCACCTTGTAGAGACCTTTCACTCTCAACAATATCTCCATCTCATATTTCCACTCAAATAAATTGAATGGAGTCAAGATGATCTTTTGAGATTGGTCCATAACTCAGAAAATGTTCCCTCTAGTCAGCAAAATGCTCCTAGTCAATGATGTTGAACCTGCAATAACAATTTGGAAGGATAGAAATAGATCTGCAAAGGCTCTGATACCATGTGGAAATTGAACCCAAGAGATAGAATAATTACACTCAAAAAATTTCTAATCAAACAGGAAAAATTAACACCAAAGGAGACAAATTGGAGCATAACACTAATCTGTATCGATTAAGTTTAAAATAGCCAACATTATGAAGTAATAGGATGCTATAATATATAATTACATGATAGAATCAAATGCATAAAGATGCCATTCGAAATAGTTAAAAAGCAGGCTTACCAAATCTAGTCAAATCCCCCATAGGTGCATAAAATAGTTTCCAAATCTAGGTAGATGATTACGAATTTGATAATTCAAGTGGGAAGGATAAAAAAGGGATGGAAAAACAAATAATACATGCTTTTATTTGGAGAAAAGGAGGGAGGATGATGTGGGAAAAAAACAAGTCAACTACACCTAGTCTAGCTTTTCCTTTTTCCTTAAATCAGAAATAAAACAAGGCAACTTTTCAAAAAAAGCACATATGTGCTTTAGAGAATTTGGAATAAAGAAGACATGCTAAATTGGGTTTCCATGATGTTTCCCAAGCGCTCCATGACTCATTTTTAGCATGTGTTGACTTCTAGGACATGTAGAAGGCAACTAGCATAGAATGGAATATAGGAAACTAGGTAATAAGAGAAAGATAATTCTATTAATGTCTAATGTATGTAACTATGGGTTGATTATTCTAACACTTTGTGGGTATGAATGTAATACTATGGGTGTGAAAGAGTGGGGAGATGGACAAACAAAGAATATGAGGCCATAGGAGAAGTTAGTCAAGGTTTTTTTGTTGTATTTACAGTTTTATTATTGATTGAGAAAGGGAAGATTCATCAAATGTTGTGTGATTTTCTCTGATACTGTATGTCTGTAATGTGTTTGAATGTTTTGATGAATGTTAGTTAACGAAGAAGAGTTTTAATTGTGCATAACCGTAACGAGGAACTAGTCTAAATGGATGAATGATTGCAAGATATGTTTCGTGTGCGTGCATACCTAATCTTGGGGAAGAGACAGAGCAATTATGAATGATTATATGACTATGTGAAGCATAGAATAGGTTTCAAATACTTGTAGTTCTATGTAACTCTCTGTGAGTATAATTGATGAAACAGAGTTGTGTAGAATCTTCTTGGAAGATTACAGTTCTCATAGCGGGGTAGATTCTCTATAAGGGGTTCCAGTTCATATGAATTTGGATGGAACCTATATAGGTTCCAATTTCTACATAAGTTTGTCGAAGACTTAACAGAGTCCTCTAAAGGACCTGCCAAATGTGTGACTTTGTGATAAGGGTCAAATTCTCCTATACAAATCTATCTCACAGAATGGAAAAACGATTTAGGGAAGGTGAAGTTCCTATGAACTTCATGAGATGAGATTTATTTGTGTGTTATTGTAGTAGAGCTGAGAATATAGAAGCATCTCAAACTGAATGTGTAAAAATAGAAGAAATCAAGCAAATGGATCGTACACAGTCAATTAAAGGGTCTATGTCTTTGAAGTTTAGATGAATGATAGCTGTGTGTTATCCATGGTGAATGAATGGTAGGGAAATGGTGAAAATTTGTTAAGTGGTTTACTTGTCGACGAATAAATTTGTTCATGGGATAACAAATTGATTATGATGAAAATCATCAGAAAATAAATCCATGATTCACAACAATGACTCCATGCATGCAGTAGTAGATGATGATAGTCAAAATTCTGCAACCAATAATAAGGACAATAAATTTGTTGGAGGAAATATAGGTTCTCTAGATAGTCAGCAAACAACCATATTTTACTTGATTTATAAATGGGCACTAAATATGAAATGACCAGAGAAGATACTGGTTTGAAAACAATATTTGAATTAGAATCCATTAGTGGAAATCCTATTGTATAAATTAAGAAGGATATATCGGATGAGAAGTTGTTCCACTCCCTGAGAGGGCCAATTCTACCATGGTTGAGAAACAAGTTTCTCTCACTTATTAGAGAGAGAAATTATCCATTCACAAGAGGAAAACAACAGATGACTCATTTATTGTTTCTAAACAACATACTGATATGGAATTATCTTGTACATATTCAAAAAGGGGTGCAATGTATTGATGATTATATCTCTTGTCTCTTGTGCAATGTTTTGATGATTATGTCAAGAAGAATAGAAACCAAGCTCTAGTATTGCAGATGGGGAAGCAAGGTGGTGTATTAAAATCCAATGGCATGGTTTCAAATTCAACTTCAAATGACTTGGATAATTTTAATTCAAAGAAAAAGTAGTCACTTGTTGCAAAGAAGATTGCTTTACTTGTCAGTGAAAAATATTCCTGCGTGCTTTTTTATTTTTCTACTATGGAAGAGATCATTCAAATAATCATTAATCGCAAAGGTCTAAGAGAATTTTCCATCCAGACCCATGACCAAAACAACAAGAAAATGAACACAATAAAAATTAGTGTTATCTAGAATTTCAAGAAAACTGCCAAGAATGCACCAGATAAAACTTGAATCCATGCCCTTTTTAGGTTTCAGGGATTAGCCAAAATAGACAAGAAACAAATGAGGATTGAAGTCTCAACCTTGTAAAATGTTGTGACATAACCAAGACATTAAAACCAATGGTTAAAGGTTTTAATATGGATTATAATTTACATCAGCAATAACGCACGAATAAACCAAAGACCTTTTTAAAAATCTCTATACTCAAATAAAACAATTTTGAAAAGAATAAATACCTTTAACAAAAATAGTAAATATATGAGAATAAAGATAGAATCTGTAGCTCAAAATTTATGTTTTCCTCGAATTTCAAAACAATTTCCCTACATGAAATCATAGATATAACTCTTACCTCACAAAATTTGCAATTGTCTATAAAAAATATATGAGAAATATATCTTTACAGTGCAAGTCCTGGATTATCAGTGATTAGTTCACCAACCAAAATAATAATTTCCAATTTTCATAGAGCAAAAATAAAAGATTAACAAGATAAATCATTAAACAAATGGATAGCATATTAAAATCAAAGATTTTTTTTTAAAAATTGACGAGGCACAATGGTCAAAAGGTGACATATAAGCAAGTGCAAAGTTCTGGATTAACAGAGATCTGTTCACTAACCCAAAAAAAAATTACAAATTTACATATAGCTAAAAGATTAAATATTTAGCTCAACTTAATATTTGCTAAAGGAACCTATGTATGAAGATGAGATTGCAGTCAGAGAGTTGATGAATGAATTACTTTCTGAAAGTAATTCTGAAACTCAGAGGAAACAAAATATTTTTGAAGAGGGAAATTGTTGAAGTTTAAGGGTTAGTGATGTTTTAATACAAGTAATAAACATAAGTGCATGAACATATAAAATTCAGATCCATAATAGTTCTTCTAATAAAAATTTAAACTGTAATAAAGAAAGAACATAATTTTCATCTCTTTCAACTTAATGCTCTGCTGGTCACTGTGTTAATTTTAACGCTCTGCTGGTTACTGCATTAAGGTTGGTCATTGAGATGTCATACCATATTTCATGTACAAGAATGAATAAATAAAGTGCAGGAGATACAACATTAAGGAATCACAACCATTATTTGAATCTGCCTTACACTCAGATAATTATGAGTTTGATCTTGTCACCGAAGGGACAAGTCAAATAGGGTAAACCATATACGTACCTTGAGAGAGGGTTAAAGCATATCGAAACTGACCCTAGACTCTTAGTCAACAGAAATAGAGGTTCCAATGAAAAGCATAGGGTTGAGTAATTCAGTCATGTCTAAAATATTCATGCTAAGGACACATAATCACTTAGCACAAGAGACACTCAATCATACTGATACCCTATGACAGTCGTGTTGAGTAACTCATTGTACACACTTGAAGAGTAACCTCACCATCATTCAAGGGATAGAACCCAACACACAGGAAAAACCCATAATAACTAACACTGAGAAAATCGTGAGGTAAGCGACTAAGGAATATGCAGAGATTCATGCTGAGAAAAATCATGAGGTAAGTGATTGAGAAAGACGCAAAGACTCACTTTACAAGATAAGATGTAAATAAAGAAAATGTAGATATCAATCTCATCTTGTGAAGAAAGAGTAAATCGTAGAGGTAAAACTCAGAGCGTGAATGAACAAATCGTAGAACGTGAATGAACAAATCACAGAGGTAAAACTCAGCCCATGAAATGAATAAGATGCAGAGGTAAAATCATGGAGTGAAATCATAGAGAAAAAATCGAGAGACAAACCCGCAGGAAAGAGGATAAAATCACATCGCAGAGAAGATACGTGCTGGAGAAATCGATGATAGCAGAGATCCCAGTGAGATAACATGATGAGAAAATGGTGAGATAACCCTAGGACCAAGTAAGAATAGGACCATGAGTCAACAACCACAAGATCAAAGTGAACCGTAAAGGTGGAAAAACATTTAATTAGGACCAACAAGAATAAATACTTTTCTCTCTCTCAAGGTACATAGTTTAATATATACTTTTGTCATCATTGTATAAGGGGAACATCCAAACAGATGGTACAATCCTTTTGTCCTTAACATTGATTCTAAGGGTTAGATACTAGAGACATCGTCAAGGGGTGGTCAGTCCCTTGAGACAAAACCTAGAAATAACTGATTAGGAGAGGGGACATCATTATCTTCCATTATTAATGAATGGATTTCATCCTTAGGCTGAGTTCCAGTCTCACACTGAATCAGGTTGATCAATCCCTAGACCCTAACATGGTCCTCCATTGTCTCACAGAATGGTTCTCAGTACGAATCTGAGTTTCAGTATCACACTAAAAGTTGATCAACTACCTGCAAGACCTACTTGAACATCGTGTCCCTAGTTCAAGACTAGAATATCTCTACCTCTACCTGTAGGATCCACTTCGACATCGCGTCCCTGGTCCCAGACCAGAATTCCCTAGAGGAATAAAGGGGCCCTAGCCACATGATAGGGGATTTTCCATGGCATCAACCTACTTGGTCCTAGAACAAGAACCCCAAGAGACTACTGGGGTCCCTAGGGTACCTTCTAGGGTCTTACTATGTTTTAGTCAACTGACTAGGGTAACATCCTATCTGAGAATGGGTCTCACAACTGCACAAACATTAACCGAAATGTCCACAATGGCATTAAGGATATACGGGTGATAGAAAAAAGAAGAAGAGGACAACCAACAGCTTGAAGATGATGGCGTTGAATCTATTTTGAAGAAACAGTGGAGAAGGTAGTTAAATGTATTAAGCATATTTTGGTTCAAGTGCCAGGACGATTGGTTCAAACCTGATGTCGAAGGATGCAGACAAGGTTTTTTTGTGTACGGAAATTTCTACATAGAAGAATGGTCGAGATATAGTAGTCTTACTTCATAGAATTAGTTGGAGGGTTTGTAGACAGGAAAAAAAATCCTACGTCTCATGTGCATCCCTAGGTGGATCAAATGATGGGAGCATTACAGTACAAGGTCTAGAAACCTAAAAGGTTACAACCAACAAGACATGATGATAGCAGAGCTTATGGACAGTTGCAAACAAAGTTTTGGGACCCAGGAAGATAAATACTGAATACACATGACCAGGTACAATGCATCAACCCAGGAAGAAAGAGAGGTCATTTTTGAACTCCGAGGAAAAACATCAACCAACTTTTACAAGATAGATCATCCATACATGTCTAAGGAGGAAACATAAATATCCCAGTTTAGTATATCCAAGGAAGTGCTCGAGGAAGTGTACTAATATCAATACCCTCAGAGGAGAAACAGTGCCATCCTCAAGACATCCAATATGATGCTCAAAGACTCAATCATCCATACTTTAAAATAAAGAAACCAAAAGGTTGAAGAGTAGGAGGTACAAGATATTCTCTAGAAGAGTTATAGCTTATCTTCCTCAATAGCTATTTCCTCATAACATTTAGTGAAGGAAAGTAGGCCCTCGGCCATGGGGAGAACTTCCTTGGATAAATTGACTGCCCTCTTATTGTGTTCTCTAAAGACATGATGGGAGTCTAAAGTGTGAAACAAGGCCTTCAACTCCATAATGCTGTCATGCCAACCATCCTGATCGAGGGCAGAGAGAGTTGACTTATCAAGTAATCCCAATTAATGATTACAGAAGATTCCCCATATACATGGAGAGAGGGAATTCCAATCTCTTTTGCAAAAAACAGTAGAGCCCAAAGAGCCAATAATTCTAGTCTGGTGTTGTTGTTGTGCCCACATTCCATCTTGGTGCTCTCGTGTAGGTGCTCTTATATAGTTTGTGTGAAGGTATTTAAAATTTGATGAATGTTAGTTTTTGTATAATAATTTAGTTGTGCATAAACCAAATAAAACCACCCCAATACTAGGGTTTTACCTCTATGAAAACTCCAAAAACTATGCTAACAACCAACTGTCATAAAATAGTGCATACCAGCTCAAAGTGTCCACATGTGTGGGCTCAAAACATTATCCAATGATGGCGTGTGAGTGAAGAAGACTACGAGTGAAACCCCTATAAGCAAGCAACACTGGGAATAGGTCAAATCACCAACTAACGATGTGAATATGTGTTTCAAAGATTCCAAATGTGAAGGACAAGAAAACAATGAACTGCTAACTGCTCAATACAATGAAAAGTACATACAATGAATGTGGAGCACTATTGATTTGAAACTAGAGAATATCAATCTAAACCTTCGTACTGGAACACCAATGGCTCCTGGTTTTTTGTGGGATGAAAAGTCAAAATGAAAGTCAATATATATATATATACAAGTTTGGGGAAAAAATATGCCAAATTAATTAAATATTAACAAAACGAAATATCCATACATGTGTCCCCGGTGGAAATTGTGAAACTAGAATTTCCTCAACATCTATATTTGTGCCACTAGCATCTATTTCTTCTGGGTCAAACAAATTCAGATCATCAACGTCGTCATCATTCATGAATTTGGTATACTTCATAAATTTCATCTAATTTATAGACATTATATTTGGAGAAGAAAAACATTACATTTCATATAATAAATTTCATATATTATAGCATACTTACGTACCATGCCTCTGTTTTGATTTTGTCGAGTGACAACTCGCTTATAATTGTCTCTACATTATGTTGCATACTGCTCAAGCTCTAATCGACTTATACTTTTGAAGCAATAATCAGAATAATAATCAAATGGGCCTTCATCCATACTGGATGGAGATGAAATAGTATGTAGGCCGATTTCCACCCCTGCCAATGCAGCCCCAACACGGTCTCTTATCTCTTCCCTCACCCCTCTTGCTATTTGGTATTCTAACTCCTCTGGTAAAGCTACAACTCTAGGATGTGGTTGTACTAACCGAGGCATCATATGCCTATAATGAACATATCATCATGCATCAGTTAGTTCATATGTATGACCTTTGCCAGCACCATAGAAACTAGATCCCGTATCTGTATAGTCGGGGTACATGTTAAAACGGAACTATTCAATCAACATCTTAACAAAATATTGAGGAATCTCATCATTATTTGGGAACTTCCCATATGCACATAGGAACCTCAAATAAATATATGGTGCAATTAGTGGATCATTGAATCTTGTGATCTTTAGACTTTTTTTGACTTTAGGCCGCAAGTCAAAACATGAAAAGACCATTTCTTTTGTGACAACTTTCTTTACTTCTTCAAACTTATGGTGACCCATCACTGAAAATCGCCTCCTATGCATCATATCATGAAAAATATGCGTTGATGGTCCAACCCCAAGATATGTCTTGATCAAACTATTTAGATTATGCAAAACTATCTAGAGACATTGTTGAGTACCAAAAGAGAGATTTGAAGAATCAAGTTCTACCTGCAATCTTGAGGAATGCTCCTTCATCTCTTCCATAGTCAGCATGGCGATGTTGTCTTCCCAAGGAGTCTCCTCAAGAACATCTCTAGGATTACTGTAAAGAGGATCATATCTTTCATTGTGAGCATACTGATGCACCTGACAACGTCTCCTTGTCTTGAGAGGTTGATTACGATCAAGAGCAACAAACCCTGTAAGACGTAAAATGCGCGTGCAAGTACTAATATATATATAATTTTTCAATCAAATTATACACATTTAAATAAAATGTGTTCATTACAAATACCTGATGCATCCTCTTCTACCCCATCATTATTTTTAGAATGTAGAGAAGCCCCTGTACAAAACCAGAAATTGGCAATCACATGTAAGTTAACAAGAAAAATAATCTAATTTTCACAAATAACACAATCATGTCAAACAAGAATTCTAGTCAGAATGTACATGTAAACAAACTATACCTGGAGATGGCTTATATGAGGAATAAGACACTAAGCCTTGTCCTATGTGTTTGTCCATCGACACCTGTAGACACCTCAGACATACATTTGTCATGCTCAGAGACACCACATGTACATGTAGCAATATCTTAGAAATATGTGTAAAATAAAAATTTATGTTTATATAGAATTGATTATGAATTAAATAACAATTGAATTTACCTAACAATGACCTCAGGTAGTGTGGCTGCATATTAGCCAAAATTACTTCAGCATGAAGATGAAAAGCTATGCATGATAAGAATTTTTCGCATATTAAAAGACATGCAAAACAAGAAGTCTAGTTAGAATGTATGAAAACAATATCTACCTAGAAATGGCATCCTAAGTGTTTGTCCACCAGCCCCTGTAGACCCCTCAGACAGTTGTCTGTCATGTTGAGAGCCACCACCTGTACACCACAAGATATTAGAAAGATGTGTAAAAGAAGATCTATGTTTATATAGACTTGAAAATGAATTGAATAACAATTGAGTTTACATGACGATGACCTTAGGGAGTGTGGCTGCATAGTAGCCAAGTTTGCTTCACCCTGAAGCTGTGAAGTTGTGCATGATATAAATTTTCCACATACTAAAAAACATGTCAAATACGAATTCTAGTGAAAATTTATGTAAACAATATCTACCTCGAAATGGAATATCTGAAGAATAAGACACTAAATGTGTCATCTGTGTTTTAGCACTAGCCCCTGTATACCCCTCAGACAGGCATCTGTCATGATGAGAGCCACAACCTGTGAACAACAAGATCTTATATTTAGATGTATAAAAGAATATTTATGTTTATATATACTTGAGGATGATTTGAATAACAATGAAGTTAACTTGAGGATGACCTCTGGGTCTGTCGCTGCATAGTAGCCAAGTTTGCTTCACCTTGAAGTTGTGAAGCTGTGCATGATAAGAATTTTCCACAGATTAAAAAACATGTCAAATTTAAAATTACCAAATTGAACATTGTGCACCTGTGCATGATGAGAAATTCTCAGATTAAAAGCATGTCAAAACGTGTCAAAGAAGATAAATATACTTCATATTAAGAATCGAAAAAGGTCAAATATGATCCCTTAAAGGTTGTGGCTCAAGTATTCCCAAATCTGAAACACCCCTGGTTAGAAAGAACAACATTATCTCAACCTTCACCCCCTATCCGTTATCTCTCATCAATTTGTTCCAATAATTCAAGGTGTCCCTCCTCCATCTCAAGCCTCATCTAGAAACTAATAAGTACAAGACAATTTTCCCCATGGTTTAGAATATGGGACCTTAGTTCTTACAACCAGTAGGGAAAAGTAAACAATTGGACAACAAATATAGGAAATATAGAAGATATTTTGGTGTACATGGTTCATGAGGAGGAAGAAGCAACACTATAACAAGAACAAATAATTGATTGAATAGGAATTTGGGAATACAATGATTCCTCGAGTGACATATTTAATGGGGCTACAAGATACATATCTAATGGTAGACCTTGCCAAATGAACACCATGACACAAAATTCAGTCCCCAAGGATGGTTATGCATCCCAAACTAGAGTGAAGCACATCACATGGTCTTCATTTGGAAGCGCTATAAAATTATGTTGCTGATTAAGAAACACATCTTACTTGGGATAAGAGAGGATTTCTTGGACATCGCTTTTCCTTCTTTGTAAAAAAGAGCACAAAACCAGACTAAGAAATCATTGGACATTTGTTGAATACATGCCCTTATTCTTCAAAATTATAGGAAAAAAGCATTGTTCCATTGAAATAACTTATCATGTTAAAGGGAACATGCCCTATCCATAACCAATTGGGTCCTTAATCCATTTGGCAATTCCATTCTCAACAGATTGTGGAAACTCCACTTACACGTATTGGCTTGGGAAATCTGGAAAGAAAAGAACAATTTTTTTTTTGCGATCAAAGTCGAAAGAATCAAGTAGTCTATGCAATCATAAAGGATACATTCATGACATGCTTCAATTAACATAGTGTTCTAATACGGATTTTCAAATGAATCCCAAGATGCAGGTGACATTGACCTTTTAGATCACACTTCCCCCATTGCACATGACACTCGTAAGTAGGATAGGTGGCTAGGGGAAGACTTCATATGCATTGCCTCTTAATGAAGAATGGGCCATTAAATCACATGCACTCATGACAAACAGTTTTAGCTGCAACATATTTGGGAAGGATTTCGAGGGAATACAAACAATGAAATAACTTTTCCCTTAGAGGCCTTAGGCTCTAAAATGTTGGCCCTTGGGAACTTAATCTTAGGCATTTAGATCTATTTGAGACTTAAGATTCAATATTCAATCCAATTTCATACTTAAGCTCTAAAATGTTGGCACATTTGGACATAAATTAGATCTGAAATTTCAACCCAACTAGGCCATATTTCTCAAACATTTTGGCCAAATTGAGCCTTATTGATCCGAAATTTCAACCTTTTTTAGAAATATTTCTTCGACATTAAGATTTCTCTTTTAAAAATAGATAAACCACACCTGCCAACTAGTTTTTGGTAAATTGTTTTGGTCATTCATGATTGCACATTGAATGGCAGAAGCAGTGGATTTGCAGCACTTACTGGGATATTTTTCTTTCTATTGAGATTGACCTAGTTAAGAAGATTTGATAATGACAAAGTGGAAAAGGTAGAACACTCATTTTTTTAGATCAAAAATAAGATTGTAAAATTCAAACACATGTATCAATTTTATACAATGTTGTTTTGGCATAAGAAACATTTAGGGATTCAATTGGGTGCAACTCAAGTGGTTGTCCAAAAAAGTTTTTACCCTCCCCATTAGAGTTCAAATCCCACTTTCTGACATGTTTGCTATTAGTGATATGAATGTTGATTAGATATACATAATCTATTCATGAGTTGTTAACATGGCCTTGTTCCCTGAACAATCTAGGGTTTACCCTCGGTACCATCCTTGGAATGAGAGGAACCACCCGGAAGGTTTACTCCCAAATATATTACTTGGAAAAGAAAAATGAGAAACATTTAGAGGACAAATTACCTAATATCACAAAAAATACCTAAATTCCTTTATATATTAAATTAGATAAATTGGTCAGCTGCCAAAAACATGAGCTTCAAGAGTACTTATTTCTACTCATCTTGCCACTGTGGCTTACACCCAAGATTACTATTTTCTACTTGAGTTTCAAGAGTATTTATTTCTACTCGTCTTGCCACTGTCTTTGTAATGTTCCTAGAAGTGACATGCATGCAAACCCTAAAAATGACATGCATGCAAACCCTAAAAGTGACATGCAAACCCTAAAAGTGACATTCATACAAACCCTAAAAGTGGCATGCATGCAAACCCTAAAAGAGACATGCAAACCCTAAAAGTTGTATAAGAAGGTTAGTTGAACCAAAGGGGTATCATTGTTATTATTCATATTTTGGGAACATGTTTTGGGAGCTCGGTGAGCTACTTAGGGTTTAGGGCAGATTTCCTTGACCTAATTTGATTCAGTGGCAAAATCTATCCACTCTAACCAATTGCTAGGGTGAATCATCTAGTTTCACCATTGTGTACTTCATTGCATCAGAGATTCATTGTGTTTAGGGAATTGTTGGAGATTCTTTAAATGTTATAGTTGGGCATATTTGTTCATTAATCATGGCAGTGATCCTATCATTGTTGAGAAAGGGGGGTCTCCACCAAGTTATGGGAACAAATATTCCTTTATGCTACTACTGTTGAATTGTATACTGAAATCATGGTTATCTCCATCCATTCCTCCTCAAAGCACAGGGAAGCGATTTAATATGGGTAAGGGTTCATTCTATTGGCAACAATTTACCAGTGAGCAGAGGATTCTCAGGAGGGAACTCAACCTGTTTAATAAGTGTGATCTCTATAGGAAGGCAATAACACAATGAAGGCTCACTTATTTCCCTAGATAAGAGGGACAGAGTACTAAATAGATCATGTTCACATCTTTAAGGGTTGAATACACTCAAGAGAGGCATGATTAGTCTATTTGGATGACATTCTTCCAATATGGGCATATCTCTCAAGTAAACCCACTTCCATTGGGGCCTATTCATCATCTGCATTTCTACATCAAACTGCTAGAACCCTCAGAGATAGACTTTCCATTATTATTTGAGATCTGCATGCACATAAGAAGGAAGGGATCAATACATGGAAGGTGCTCCTAGCTAAGCGTGGTACTCAAAGAATCCATTTTGTTGAAGCATATTCATAAATTTGTGTGTTTATATCAGGTTATTGCAGCCATCAAGTAATCCACCCTTATCACTATTTGAGAAGGCGTGAACCATCAATTTGGGAAATTAATTATTTGCATAGATGGGACATTCTTAGGCATTCGTTATCTTCATAATTTGGACATCACCTTGATAACTAAAATCAGTTGTACAGTCATCTACAATTCAACTCTCTTAAGGCTTAAAAGACTGCCATCTCAGTTATTGTTGTCTAAGGTACTTCTCAGATCAGATATGATAATTTCCTGAATTTACATTATTTCTACGCTGCTGTTATTTATGGATATATATTGAAATTTTTATGAATCTCTAGGTTAAGTCTAATATTGGATACAAATAGAGATCATCATTGAGTATACATATCAGCAAGTCTAGTATGATAAGGAACCCTGAATTGTGTTGTGAAATATCCTAATAATAAACTCTATTCAAACATTACACTGTCATTTACAAACAAAACAAAGGTTAAGGAATGTATTGATCAGAGAATTGTCAGGAGTCATCAACTAAAACACAAGAACAATCACTATAATCTATACCAGATTTAGTTTGGGATATTACAGTCTTCCACCTAGGATTTCTTTTTTATGTCTTACTGAGTAGTTCTAGTAAGCATCTAATATTGGATATGAGTCAAGACAATTACAAAATTTAAGTGGACAACCAAGTCTACATGGATTCCCTTAAAAGATACAGGGACCTGGAATATAAAATTGAAACTATCTATAGGATTAAAACAAATTATAACAACAAAACCCTCTGGTTTAATCATGCTATACTGAAAAGGGACTCAGAAAACAACACTCCAAATAAATCATGAGAGCATGTTCATATTGTTAGTTTTGTACTGGGAAAATTCAAGGCTCCAACACAACTCCGTACATATTTATGAACTTACATTCTCACTATGGATTTGGAAGTCCACACTAGATTCTTATTAAAAAAATTATCATGATGGCGTATTTATAAACAACCTTGATTATAACAGTCTTGCTGACTTGGGCAATCTACAAACCACCATCCCCTTTAAGGATTAAACAAAACTTTGTTGCAAAAAAGTAGTAGAATAGTTAAACTATATCAGTTTGTGTCTATAATCATTAAAGAAATTTTAGTTTTGAGCTACCGAAACTTCAAGATAAAATGTAATACATGCTTATTAAGCAATTCCACTCTCAATGCAACTCAGGAGGTATGCATCAACCACTTTCACATTTTCATCCAAAATGGTTCTCCCACTCATGATTTCACTCATACTGGACACACTGACCCTGAGCCCACTCGTTTTTTCCTATGCACCTTGAAGAAAAGGCAAACCCAAACCTGAATGCAACATTCTAGAGTTTGTTTCTAACGGTTTGACCATGAGTATCTTTTAACAATAGATCAACCATGCCTTCCAACTAGTCCTTGGTAAATTGTTTTGGTTGTTCATGATTGCACATTGAATGGGGGAAGCAGTGGATTTGCAGCACTTACTAGGATATTTTTATTTCTATTGAGATTGACGTAGTCTTTTTACTACCTTCATGATATATCTTAAATGAGAAGTGTTATGTTTAACGATTTAAGCTAAATGGGCATATGTAGGATGATTAAATAATAGCTTTGTTATGCTCAGTCTGCTATGCTCAGAAAATTTGCCACAACCTGACTTCTTTGGTTTCAAGGGACTAGATAATTATAGCTCATGGTGGGAAGGTAAAAAGCTTAAATTGAATAATATCTTCTATCTTTTGGGATTTGAAGGGTACTAGTTTATAGCTCAATGGCGGAAATGCTTAGGCACCAGCTCATTGGGATCAAGAATAAGCTGGTGATGGAGCGAGCTGAGTTAGGATTGGATGAAACCACCAAAGAAAAACCAAATATTTGTGCAATATATAGTGGAATAGGTGGAATAGGCCAACTATATTATTGAATTGAGTGATGTGTGAATTTCCTTTGTATATTTAGGCAAGGCTTCTGGGGGCACTTCCTAGTTTTCAGTTTTAGTATGGAACCTAAGTTATTCTCTTTCAAGGTTTTAATCTAGCCTTGTAAATTAGAGAATGGGGATTGAACTTTTCCTTCATTCAGACTCACCATGTTGGTGGTGTTACTTTTATGGTCATCCATAGTAGCGGGCATGAAGACAGATTTCTTTAGCTGATAGGGGAGGGAGTATCCAATTGGAAAACCAGAAGCATAACCTACAGAGGAAATTGCAGAGAAAGCAAGAGTGGTAGTAACAGATCACACATTCTTAGAGTTAATTATTTTCAATTATACCCACTATAGTGCAAATAATCAAAACATGCATGTACCAGGATATAAAATTCTGACATGACAATCCTCTTACCGTGACCTTCCCTTCGTCTTGGCATGAGGTGGAACTCCAGTTCTCCAAGTTTCACTCCTAAATGATCCCATTATCCAGGTAAGGTCTGCCATTGTGCGTTTATCCCCTTCCCCTCACAAATTCAGGAAAGGTTATAGAATGTTACATGCCCAACCTAACTATGCCTCAGCTAACTCTAATGCTCGCTCTCAAACTCTATCGGCAGCTAATGGCTCTCGAAACACACATGAAATGGGTGCCCAAATAGGAAAACTCTGTTTGCAAGATAGAAAACATAATGGTTTGGTATGTGGAATCTACTAATGAATATAAATGTTGGGATGTGGTGTTAAAACCCTATTTGATGTAGTTAGAAGTGAACCAGTGTCACCTTTATAGTCTGGGTTAGTGGTTCAATAGAATTAAAACCTCTTCGATATCTTCCTCTGAATAGAATTAATTTTAGTATTGATGTGAGATGAATATTTAAAGCAATAGATATTTAACTATTAAAGGTATATTGCATAACATATTTATGTCAATATTATTCAACTCGTAATCCTGGTTGTGCATACTAGAGATGACAGTTTGGCATAATGACGATAAGTTTATAAAATTTCCTTAACAGAAAACCTATTCACCAACTGTTCCATAGCCCACAGTTCTCACATGTGTAGCTCCAGGTCACCTAGGTGAGCTGCTATTACTATTCTCTAGCACAACTCCTAGATAGCGGAGAAATGCTCCTTACATGCATTGTCAGGGGTTCCTACCTAGCCAACATAAGACTGATAGCTCACTAGTTCGTTAAACTCCATCAACCATGAATTAGAATGCAAGTAAACACTTGTAACTATTCCCATTACTGTTATTCAATATATCCTATACTTACCATACCTTATTGAGCTTGTACAGGCTTAATAGTTAAGATAGAGAAAATCCCTAATCAATCATCTATATCCATTGAACCTTATCCCACCATGTCTAAACTAACCACATTTTATTACAAGTGTTTTCATAATATAAGATCCTGAATAAATGGGTTCCAATCAATTAGACTAGTCTAAGATCTTACATTAGCTTAACTTAACCCTATGAGCTTTTTAAGTATAAGATAACAACAACTATGCTTTATATTTTTTATAAGAACTTACATAGAATACTGATATAACTAGGGTTCTTCTAGTAGAGATATTTAGATCACCATACAATATGCTCATACATTATGGATATTACGTAGCTAATACATTTATTGTAAGTATTAGTAGTAAGCTATGTACTCATTACTTACCTTGATGCTTCTTCTTTTTCCCATTTATTTATGGTGTTCATGTCCTCCTTATTGAACTAGCGTGTTTAGCGTAGTTCTTATTCGTGCTTATCTATGATGTTGTAGATAGAGATAGTTAACATACGTATTCCTATAATCAATGATCCTTACTAACCTAATAGAGTTGTTGTATAACCTTTACCTTATGGAATTACCTCATACCTAGTTGATGAATCACCTCATATGTAAGCTCCTTATTCAACCTCAAAAATATGGTTCGGATCATCCTCAAAAATATGGTGGACACAAAGGGACATACCTAGTCCAGATCAGCCTCTAAAATATGGTGGACACGAAGGGACATACCTAGTCCAGATCAGCCTCAAAAACTATGCTTTGTATTTTTTATAAGAACTTACATGGAATATTGATATAACTAGGGTTCTTCTAGTAGATATATTTAGATCATTGTACAATATGCTCATACATTATGGATATTATGTAGCTAATACATTTAATGTAAGTATTAGTAGTAAGCTATGTACTCATTACTTAGCTTGATGCTTCTTATTATTCCCATTAATTTATGGTGTTCATGTTCTCCTTATTGAACTAGTGTGTTTACCGTAGTTCTTACTTGTGCTTATCTCTTACTCATGCGTATCTATGATGTTGTATATAGAGTTAACATACTTATTCCTGTAATCAATCATCCTTACTAACCTAATAGAGTTGTTGTGTAAACTTTACCCTATGGAATTACCTCATACCGAGTTGATGAATCAACTCATATGTAATCTCCTTATTCAACCATAGGTTTCAAAAGTAAATGACTCTACTAGCGAGGTACCCTAGCTCTATACCCATCCTATATATTAGGCACATAACTTAGATGATTAAAATACTAGGATTAAAACCTAGAGGCATGTTAGTAAGCATGATTTGGTAGAATATTGGTACACAAGTAGCCTCATTACATGTGTTCTTGATTCTGTAAGCATCATTGTAACAAAGGTAACCAATATCGATTCAATGGTATTAAAGCTATTTGCTAATATGGAAAGATCTAACACCTTCATGTACTAGCTCTGTAATCATCCTTTTTATCTTTTCTATGAGTTAATCATAAGAGTAATGGTAACCATAGTAATCAAATAGTTATAGCTAAATCATAGCTATTACTAGTGAATCATGCTTAATGGGACCAACTTTATACGTGTACTCTATGGATATGAATTAAGATCCTTTTTAATTTTTATTTATTTTTGTATTTAGGTGTATACAATTAAGTTTCTCCATATATGCCTTACACAAAATCTATTGCATTAATACTAAAACCACTAGTAACTAAGGAAGAACATAAGCTTTATGATGTTGTATATTGAGGTTGATTAGTATATAGCTTTTATGAAGATGCATATGAGCTTATACATTGAATCTATGTTTTATGTAACCTATTGAGTGCTACTTATAGATAAGGTAAATCGATATATAAGAGTTAAGACTTAAAGATTCAATGGCAATCACACTGATGAGACTTATGAATAGAATACGAACCCAATATGTTTAATGGTATGAATGAATATTAGGTATAAACTCACATTAGGTAAATAGTATAGAGCATTACCACTATGCTTAATAATTATGTGTGGTAGATCTATACCCATATTAATAATAAAACCTTATCACTCTATGAAATCTTATAACCTGTATGCCCAGTTTGCACAATGAAGCTTGGTTAGATTAGGATAAATACGTAACACGATCGATAATATGGAATGGTTGTAATTAAGCATCATATTAGCTTAAAGGAAATGGTTATGACTATACCACTTGTTACTCTTACACTGTTCATGGAATCAATGTGTTCATTACTTAAGCATACATAAGCTCTGAATTACAGGAGATTTAATACGTGTAGATTAGGAGCTCACAACAACCTCTTCTTAGTGATACAACTATATCTCGTTTATGATATGAGTAACTATTAATCACAAAGATTTGTGTAATCTATTATGGATATTACTATATATGTATAAACTAGTGGTTATAGATTGATTCATATGAAATTGTGGCTTTACCCTATTGGTGCTCCCTCCTTAATATGAACCATGCCACCATTATCATACTTTTTGACATTACTGCCCAACCCAAGTCCTTTCCTTCGTGGAACCCATTAAATCACTAATGCAACCTCAAGTACCCTATTTATTCCTGGATTATGAGCTACGAATATTCAAACTATGTGATACAACTATTGCATGCATTCCATTTACATGTTATCACAAGCTAACTAGTAGTGTTACGTGATGACTATGCTTACTTTGCTCATAAAGCTTAGTCTATATGAACTACTACTTATCTCTTCCTTTTCCTATATATAGGTAATTGATATTTTCCTCTATTCCCTATGATTCCCATAGGTCATTCACCAAATTCACGCCTAATATAGGAAGAATTTGAATATGAATGGGTATACTACTCCCTTATTTTTCATAATAGTATTTATTAAATTATCTTGTACATGATGACCCACTGCTTGTATTACGTTTATTAAGTAGATATAGCAATGGTACTACATAGTTTGAATACATAGGATCTAAAAGTTGGAGCTTGATTACTGTGAACTAAGAGCTTGGTTGGTAGACTATACTAATGGTAATATTTTAACTTAATTAAAATTCTGGTATAAAATTCTGATATAAAATCAATTATTTTCAATTACCCACTATAGTGCAAAGAATGAAAAAATGCATGTACCAAGATATAAATTCTGACCTGGCAGTCCTCTTATTGTGGCCTTCCCTTCGACTTGGCATGAGGTGGAACACCGGTTCACCAATTCCCAGCCCTAATTGAGCCTGTTATCTAGGTAAGGTCCACCCCTGTGCAGGAAACCCTTTCACCTCAAAAATTTGGGGAAGGTTATACAGGCCCAACCTAATGGCTCTTGAAACATAGATGAAATGGCTTCCCAAACAGAAAAACTCTCTTAGAAAGCCCGATAATCCCTAACCAAGCCCGAAAATCCTGAAAAAATAGAAAACTATGATGATGGTTGACTAAAACCACACATGAAATGGATTCCCAAACAAGAAAACTCTATTTGCAAGCCCGAAAAGGCCTAACCAAGCATGAAAAGCTCTTGACCTACCTGACCGAAAAACCTGAAATCATGACAATTGTGGACTAAGCAGAAGCCCAAAAAGCTCTTACCTTGACCGAAAAACTATTGAAATGATGATGATGGTGAACTAAGCAGAAGCCCATAAAAGCCTTACCAAGCGTGAAAAGCTCTGACCCTGAGACCGAAAAACTTGAAAAATGATGACGATGGTCAACTAAGCGGGGAGGGGGTTCTCCTTTATATAGTTAAACATTTCTCAGCTGAGATTTAGAAAGGAATTTAAGCTCTTAGGTGAGAAACATTTCCGAGAGTTTAATGTGAAAAATATGGCAATACTCTTGGATGAGAAAGTTTAAAATTCTCGGCCGAAAACTTATCTAACTATGGAAGAACTCTCGGACGAGAGAATTTTAACCGTGGTTGATTTCTTGTCTAAGATATATTACAACTCTTGGGTGAAAAAATATGTTGACTTTTTTCTCGCTCGAGAAATTGGAAATTATACCAAAAAAATGAATTGTCACAGAATTGTTTTCCAACTTCGTGTTTTCACCCTATAGTAAATGGAGAAGACAAGTTCAAGGAGGAAGTAGCTACAATCGAGGAGGCAGTTCCAAAACCACCCAAACCATGCAATTTCAAGGTCTTTTATATTTTTGGGGAATTTTTTGAGATACATGCTAGTGTAACACTAGCAACCAACATGTGCAGAGGAAAAAACACCAGTGGACCAAAGGAAAAGGGGCCTTTTTTTGGGAGGGGGGAGAACTCCATTTTTAGGGCTTTTCCAAGTATTTTTAGGAGGTGATTTGGTCTACAACCTTGTTAATGAGCTTCTTAAGTATCCAATGAACCAAGAAAGAGGTAAGGTCATCCTAGAGAGCTCCATAACATGGCTCTTCCATCAATTAAATGTCCTTTGGGTGAGTGATAATAAGTTCATGAAGTGTCATCATGCCACCAAAACATGTGAGTGTTATCAGGTCATCCTAGAGAGCTCCAAAACATGGCTCTTCCATCAATTAAATGTCCTTTGGCTGAGTGATAATAAGTTCATGAAGTGTCATCATGCCACCAAAGCAGGTAAGTGTTGTCACCGAGGGAGAAGTGCCACATAAAGAATTTAATACAAGGTTAGAATAAATGATTAGAAGTCTAGGAAAATATTTGAAATGATGGTAAAAAGAATGGTAATTTGGTGAGTCAACATGGGTTTCAAAAAATTATTCACGATCCATGGTTTTGTAACATTTACTCCTACAAAAATCACCAAGTTATTCATAATAGTTGACTTTATCCATTCTATGGTTTATGTCTTATTATAAATTTAATGAAGATATTATTAATGTGTTACATTATGTTGATGATATCTTTCTAGAATATGAGTTGAAAGGTTCCGTGTATGTGAGATTTAAATGATAACAACTTAAAAAATATTAGTATTTTTAATAAAAATAAGATTTCACTTAAGATATTAATGAACATTATACTTAAATAATAAAAACAAAGAAACATAATATTAATAATATATAAAATATTTAAATAAAGTAAAAAAAAAAACCATCACAATACATTAAATCATTCCAATAAATACAATTCTTCTTCCCATTTTTTTATCAACAACCATCCTCTATATCATCAACAACAATAACAGTAACATTAATATTGGCAACCCCATCTCCAGCTAATAGCGATATTGGCAACCCTGGCTCCAACTGTTCCCTTTATATGTACATCTTAAGTGGATTACAAGGGAGCCATTACAAAACTCATTTCCTTCTATGTGACAATAACAGCAATAAGAGTAATTTTGGAAACCCTAATTCTTTGCTATGTATATACATTTAAGTGGGTTACAAGGTTGCATGGTGCAAAAGCGGCCTACGTTGTTCATCACTGTGTATAGAAAATCCCAAGCGTGCATGCTCCAACTTCATGCAAAAATACTAACATTACAAAATATACTGTCAACAGGTCCCAACAAAAATCTTTGTCTCGATCTTAAAGACTAGGGCAGGTCCAACATTTGTGAGCCATATTGGATACTTTCAAAGTCAGTTGGCAAGATGCAATTTAGATAAATCTTTATCACATGCATTGAACCACCGCAGCATAACATGCATCTCATTCAACTGTGATGCAAAGATTGTTCTGTAACACACTGATTACAAATTGCATGCCATCACTGATATCAGATATCTATTAAAAAGGAATTTCACAATTTTGTAAACAATGCAAAAGTGTGTATATATATAACCAATTCCAAACCAATTGATGAAAGACATATTGATACATCTTATCATATGCCATGGAAACTAAACAAATTTAATGGGTTTGGAAGCATTGTTTACCCTGTTTCAATCATTGCTAAGTGATTACCAGCTCTTCTGCTTGTGAGCCATACTTGGTACTTCCAACGTCCTGTGGCAAGGTGCAATTTTGATAACGCTTTAGCATGTAAACCACAACACCCATTTCATTCAACGGTAATGGAAAGAAATTGCATGCAAGAGTTTAGTCACTTTTCAAAACGAAAATAGAATATACTTAGGGAGACGAAATAGTGTGTGTGAAATCCTTCATATACTTGCCAAAACAGCAGGTGTTACAGGCTCTACCTAAGGTACTGGTAGCCTAGGTGTTACGGACTCTACTAAAGGTAGTGGTAACCAAAACCTATGTCTGCAATTTAAATCGATAGCTGGGAAATACAGTACATTGGTGAATTACGTACAGTTTTTTTTTTAATATTCGGCTTAATTTATATATTTATTCATAATATATCTACATTTTTAATTGTAATGATATTTTATAGAATGCTTGTGTAAAGTTATTTATGTAGTTTTTCCTTTAAAAGTTGCATGGATCTCTTTGCACAGTAATGCAGTTCACATTTACTATGTAATGATATTTTATAGAATGCTTGTGTAAAGTCATTTATGTAGTTTTTCCTTTACATAAAAAGTTGCATGGATCTCTTTGCACAGTAATGCAATTCACATTTACTAGTTAAAAATTGGGATCTAAAACAAGAATAAAAAAAAACCATGATATTACCTTGAAACTAATCCAATACAAAATAACAATATGAAGTTGTAGTTCATCCAAAAGAAATGATCATATACCAGAAACCAAAAAATGGATAAGAACAATTAAACTTTGTTAGTCTATTAATGAAATGAATCCAAGAGGTTCAGATTATATGGAAATGAAACTAGCTTATTAAAAATTGTACACTCATCGATAAGAACAATTAAACTTTGTTAGTTTATTAATGAAATGAATCCAAGAGGTCTTCAGATTATATAAGAATGAAACTAACTTATTAAAAATTGTACACTAACTATAATTAATAGTGCTTATTCATGTACACCAAAATTGAATTAGACACCTAAACCTAATAATAAATAATGCCAAAATTAAATTAGACCCCTAAAACTAATAATAAATAATGCATAATATCTAGAAAGATGCATCTTCAAGGGAGGCACACTACTATGTAGAGTAAATGGCTAAGTTGCTAGGGCATTCTTTATTCTTGGAGCACACATCCCATTTCTTATTAGTTCATCCAAATTTTAATGGAAAGCATCCTTGCTTTCCTCCTAGTTTTATAATAACATTTGTGTTGGAAAGAATGCTATAATATATAATATTTGAATTCTAAAGTGTAGAAATGAACACGCGAGCTGAAAAATGATGTAGGTAGATTATGAAAAATCTAGTGTGGTGAGATAGTCTTTATTATGAAAACATGTTTTACCAAATTGTAAAGAAGGTTATAAGTGATATTGATATAATAGAAAACCTAATGTGCATATAAATTCATGAGGAATCATTTGTGTTGCAATGATGTAAAGCTAAATATGTTGACATAAGATGTCATGTGTGGTTTTTCTAAGTGGTAATATAAAGAAATGTTTATATTGTTCTATAAAGACTCTACAATGTGTAATGCAGCACTAAAGAAGTGATACACCATTGTTTAAAGAGTTATGAGGTATTCTTTGAAGTGTTTTTTTTATTGAAGCAAAAGGATGAATGTGTAATATGTATACCGACAATGGCTTATGTCTTGTGGTAGATAGTGAATGTAGCAAGATCCAAGTGTTACAAATGGCTATGAAAATTTGGAAAACAACATGGGTATATCCAAAAGTACCCAAATGATAGTGTGTGAACTAGGAGTCAAACATAAGATCGAGACCAATGCATTCTTATGCCTAAAGGACAATAAGTATATATGATGCCCTAACATTTATAGGCATGTAGAATTGGGAGATAGCTAATTCATGAAAGAAGAATATTTTTTAGTTATTAAATATATGCATTGAGTGGACTTGAAAAAAGAAGGAACAAGTGCTATGATATTTGATGAATAAACATTGTTTGCGCAATGGATTGTTGTGTAGGTGCATATTTAAAATAGAGGGGTACCTAGGAAAATATAAAAGAGAGTGATTGGAAAAGTAATGGAATGGTTACCTACAAACGTTGAAGGTTAGTTGCTACTATGAAGAGCTGAGTTTTGTTGTAGACAATGATTCCATTCTAAAGGTTTGGTAGTGTGTTGGTGGTTTGAATATGGAGTTGTACCTGAGAAACTAACCATTGGAAATCACTCATGTGTTTGAAAGTGGAAAATCCTTTTTTCTAATGCTACTGAGGTTGAATGTCAAGATGCATAAGACTGTTATCTAGTAGTTCTCGTGTTTGTACTTTGTTCTAATTGTTATATGTGTTGAAAGTGGTAGAGGATTGAGGGTGCAATAAATTATAAAAGGGAAGGAAAAAAGAAATGGTTATTTTATGTTGGAGTCTAGAGAAATATGTAATATAATAAGAGGTGTTTGAGTAGAAGGGAAAATAGTGAGGGAGAGGTACTTGTTTCTGTAAACTTGTTGATATGTTGTGGGACAAGGAAAGGGAATAAGAATATTGGTTAGCTAAAATGTATTGTAATATTTTTCTAGTTGGTAGGTATTGATGCCAGAACCATATAGGGAAATACATTTTTGTTAATAGGGACTTCAATGTAAATCTAAGAAATCAAGGGTAGATATGTCACAAAACCTACTAATTCTTGGAAAGGGACAATGACATAGGTAACCAAACATTTTTTGTTTATCAACAAATGAGGATAGTCTCGTTGAACCCAACTGAGGTGATAAGGTAAAGGGTGAGGAGTGGTAGGAAGTTGGAGGTAGTAAATTGAATGTATAAGAGACTAGGTTATTTTTTATTATTTTTAATTAGAATTATTATGTTGAGTTGGTGTTTGAATTAAAAATTGTGAGTTAAAAGTAGATATGCCACTAAGAGTGAGCTTGACTCAAGTAAAAAAGAGTAAGGAGGGATTATTTGTAGTTTACCTCCTACATATAACCTTATTTTAAACCTATCTTAACAAACACCACATACTTGCACTGAGATGATTACATTAGTAACAATCCTCGATAAACCTGTTGGTGTACCATTTATCCTCAGTCTACCTCTTAAGAAATTGAGCTCTCACAAAATTTTACAATCTATAAATATCCTATCATGAGATACAAAACAATTTAGATCACAACATCTCATCTATTCAACAAAATACGAATGAAATTGTGGCCAAGATTACTAGGTGGACTCACTTTTTGACCAAATGACCTAATTCATGACACTCTTACCTTCGTAACCTTTGCAGAACCTAGAATTTCTACAACTTTCCCACAAGGAAGGGTTTCCATTGTCTACTCTCATTAGGAATCACTCCACTCTACCTGTATATGATTTCATGACTGAAATGTCTTGTACGCTTCTTCAAGCCGATATATCCAAAGTTGATGGGCCAATCAAATGGAATATCACTTTTCTTTCTATGTCATCACATAATATATGATGAAAAATTGAGTGGGTTTCTTATATTTGGATATGAATGCTTGCAATGGTTGCAATGGCATAAAACTTTATAAATTGATATATTGTATGGACATAATTTGTTCCATCTCTCTATGAATATATCGAAACAAAGGCCCCTTATTTGGGAAACTAACCAAACTCAAATAATCTATCACAGTTAAATATTTCATCTACACTTTTGAGATGTTGATTATCCATACCAAGGCTATTTCCTATATCATTGGAAAGGAATGTTTCATTACTGATTAGAAATAAGAGACACATATAGTTCTTACTAGAGTATCAGACTACTTAGTTATATCCCACTAAAAGAGCTAGAGAAACGAAAAAAAGGTAATTGATTCTCAATTAAAAAGGTCACTTTAGTCCCCATCATTGTCTACCAAAATTTCCTTCCAATCATCCCTCACCATACTCTCCATCATGATCCAAAAGTTAACCTGAGTTAAAATTGTGGAGCACCGATAAAAATGCCTCTACTATACTTATTATGAGAAATATTTCCTAGGCCATAAATATAAGTTGAGAAATATATTTATAGTCATTTTAGAGAAAAAAGTTGTGATTAAATTGAATTTAATACCCATTAGGTCCCTCATCCATCTATGGAATGCATTCCTCTTCCTGATCTTCTATAGGTGGAACTCCATATATATTTACTTTCCTTTTTTAGTATTTCTTCTCCCCAAACACTTAAATTGATTCACGATATCAAAAATTAAAAATTCATATTCTTAAAAATGCCCAGGGTCTTCGTCTTGTCTTCCATAAAGTACGATTCTATCCATGTGATTACAATGATTTGAAGTCAAACATGGTAGAAACCACTTGATTACCAGCCAATGATGTGAACCATTAACAAGTGTGATGGAGATCACCATTAATGTAAATGATTCCCAAGGTACCCTAGTACAATCTACTGAGTGTGAATAGATGTCCTGATGTCGAACAACCAGTCGATTCTATCGATCAAAGGTCAATGATGTGAACCTATGTTGAGAGTGAGAGAATCCGTCATTAAGGCATACATATCTCAATGTACTAAACATTGTTTCTAATACTATTTCCCAGATGATGAGCTAATGTCGACAGGAATAGTCTCGTTGAAGGAGGGCCATGATGAGTCCCACATCGATGACATGAAACTCAGAACATAGTTTTGGAATGATGTGAATGTAGTAACCATAGGGTTGACTCAAAGATACTGACACAAATATTGTGTGGACTACAGAGGTAAAACTTCTTCAAATCCCCTTTGAACATCGAGCGACATGACAAAAGACTTGGCAGCATGACTGAACAAGACAAACACACAATGCGACAATGGAAAATGCAATCTTTTGAAAGACTCAAAGGAGTGGCATGACTCATGAAAGTGGATCATCATGGAGATTAGCTGAATACCCAATTGACTGACATGATGTGCAGATAAGTGCCATGGTTAAAGGTAATGAAAAAGAACTACCATTTTTTGCAAAATGATTCCCTTCCCATTTCCCCCATCATGGTTGATGAGTGCCCCTTTTCTATTTTACGAGTTAAAAGAGGGTAACAAACACTCGATATAGCTTGTTGGAAGACAAGTCCAGACTCATATATTTTACGAACCTGAGAGATGAGGGGTTCGTTCCCAAAACGGGTCTCTCAATGTTTAATTTAAGGAGTCCAATGAAAGGAAACTCGACATCGTTCATGTTTAGAGAGTTTAGACGAATACGGAAGAAGACTCCAAAGGGTCCTTTTTCGTATGAATAGTCTCTAAGGTCCAGAAAAGTGTAAAATCATACCTTAGAGAACTCTTCCAGTCATGATTGGCTGTTGTGTTCCTTTTTTGTAAATAGTCTATCCAAATTGAAAAAGAGATAACCTACCGTCGGAGAGACGACTCTTCAAATAATTTTATGAGTATGAAGAAGAGAAGTACTTGACAATATTTTCACATTTTAAGAGTCTGAAAATAGCTTAAAGAAGACTCTATTAACCTTTTTCATGTTTGAATCCAGAGCACAAAAAAGTAACAAACTAAGCTCAAACCACTTTTCATGTTTTAACCAGAGCACAAAAAATGAAAAGTAAGCTCAACACCATCTTAATGTTTTTAACGAGCTCGAAGATCAGTTTAAAGAATGCTCAGGGATTGGTTTCATTTTTACGCAAGCTTGAAACCAATAGGTAAAATTATGCTTGAAAAATCCCATTAACATTATATACAGAGGTTGGAATCTTGTGCCCATCATGATTTCTAGCGAAGCCTACCCCTAGCATGGTTGCTAGCGGCTCGACATGCCCCCAAGCTTCATTTCATCTAACGTCGATTCTTCTTCCATACCCAACCTAAAAAACCTGGTTACTAATGTGAAAATGTTCACCAGGGGGGTAGGAAGAACGAGAATCGGGTAGGTGAAAAGAAGGTTCAAGTTCTAACACTAAAGGGAAGACTTGAATCAAGGGAAGGGGATTTGTTTCATTTTTACGCAAGCTTGAAATAGAAGGTAACTATGCTTGGAACATGGTTTCATTTTTATGCAAGCTTGAAACCAAAAGGTAAACTATGCTTAAGGAAATCCATTTCATTTTTTAACGAGCTTGACATAGAATGGGAACTTTGCTCACAGGCATCTGTTTCATTTTTTAACGAGCTTGACACAAAATGGGAACTTTGCTCAAAGGAATGGTTTCATTTTTATGCAAGCTTGAAACCAAAAGGTAAACTATTCTTGAGGAGTGGTTTTATTTTTTAACGAGCTTGAAATCAAAAGGTAAACTATGCTCGTAGGAATCTGTTTCATTTTTTAACGAGATTTACATAGAATGGGAACTATGCTCATGACATGGTTTCATTTTCATGCAAGCTTGAAACCAAAAGGGTAAACTATGCTTAAGGAGTAGTTTTATAACTTAACAAGCTTGAAACCAAAAGTAAACTATGCTCTCGACATGATTTCATTTTTATGCAAGATTGAAACCAAAAGGGTAAACTATGCTTGAGGAGTGGTTTTGTTTTTTAACAAGCTTGAAACCAAAAGTAAATTGTGCTTTCAACATGGTTTCATTTTTATGCAAGCTTCAAACCAAAAGGGTAAACTATGCTTGAGGAGTGGTTTTATTTTTTAATGAGCTTGAAACCAAAAGTAAACTGTGCTTTCGACATGGTTTCATTTTTATGCAAGCTTGAAACCAAAAGGGTAAACTATGCTTGAGGAGTGGTTTTATTTTTTAACGACCTTGAACCAAATGTAAACTGTGCTCTGAAACCTTCTCCTACCCAACATGATATCTAGAGGTTGGTAGGTTTCCCCCATTTCATAAAATCTAGTGGCTTAGCTCCATTATGATGTCCATAGACTAGAGCCATGCCCCCCATTTGACCTATGATGGGAAGAAGCTAACTAGAAGAAGGGGAAGGAACCACAAGAACATGCGTCACATTTAAGGTAGTCTGATTACTAGGAGTAATGCAATGGTCAGGTGTAACAAAAGAAAGCTGATAAATGGTCACAATCTTCCCATCATGGAGAAAATGCATAACTCTAAAGAGTGTGGACACAACAGCCTTCATGGCATAAATATAATCATGTCCAAGGAGTAGATTAAAATCTAAAGGACCTTGGACCACCATAACATCAATAGAGATAGTTTTCCCTCCTAGTGTAATAGGAAAATGAGGAAGGATCCCTAAAGGTGCAATAGGTCTTCGATTAAAAGCCAGTATCTGATCGGTGGCTGGCACAAGCTGAGGAGAACCTAAATATTTCCAAGCAGTTGAGGATAGAATACTGACAGAAGCCCCTTCGTCAACAATAGTGCGAAGTATCCGCCTAGCAGTAACATTCACAACTATCTGGAAAGGAACACTTGAAAGAAGATGAGACTCTGTTAGGTTACTCCCATCAAAGGAAATAACCTCACTACTTGGAGAGGGTTCTGTTGAAATAGACAAAATTTCCTCTTGTCGAGAACAATCAGAATGAAGCATAAAAACTTCAGCAGGTTTAAGTTCATTCTCTACTGGAAGAGAAGAACAAGATGAAGATTTGGTCAAAGAGACTACTTCAGTCTTAACACTCTCTGATAAAAGAGAGGGATTGGGTGGAAATGACATCGACTCGACCAACTCTCCGAAGGAAGGGTGGGATCAATTATAGATAAATCCGAATCGACCACTTGGTCAACCAGTGGGGGATCAAGGGAGAACTTACTATCATTTGTTGGAATCACCTATTGATGATCAGTAATTTTTTCCAACCAATGCGAAGCTTCATCCATGCTTGGACAAAGAAAAGTACGATGCATAGCCTTGCATATCAAACAAGGATACAAAAATTTACCCTTACGACCTTTTACCAATGGGTCACTGGTTGAGGGAGTATCATCAACATGATGATCAGAGGTTGATGACATAGATGGTTTGGACCTTTTAGACCACTCTTCTTGTACACGGGAGATATTGAGACACTCCTTAAGAAGGTGGTCCCCCTTGCAAATCTTACAAGGGAACTTGGGTTTTTCGGGTGTTCTCTTAGAACGAGCACCATCAAGAGAAGATGGTTGCTACTTTTTCTCTTTCTTATCCTTCTTGTTTTTACCCTTCCCTTTCTTCTTCTTATTATCCACATGACTACTAACCATAGAGCTTTGGTCAAGCAAAGAAGAAGAAAGAGATGAAGCAACAACCGACAAAGAAGGAGAGGGATTATGTTGAGGTCGATCCTTTCCTGGAGGAGAGGTGAAATTTGAGACATTAGGTGTAATAGGAATTACCAGATTAAAAATCCAGACCGGTAATCCTATAGTTATTCCAGGAAGATTTAGAGTGGCAATAAAGGGAGGAACAATACCTTCACTTGGAGGGAATACAAAGGGTACACCTTGGAAAGGGATCTCTTGATCGGTAGTCCCAGATGGGGATGCCATCTCTAAACTCTCTAATAACCCCCTAACTACCATGCACAAGCAAGTACTACTCAAACTAAAAGAAACATGCAAACATGTGAAAGGAGTGGATAAGAGTCAGGAATCTCATAGGACAAGCCAAAAGGATAACTCAGAAGGTTTGAGGATTCCTAAAAGGGTCTCCTGATATACGCAAGGTACGTGGGAGCTCAAATCGGTAGTAGTGTTGTCTAATGCATAACCGTTCACAAGGGGCCTTCCTATATACAATCGAGTACATGAAGTACCTTTCTATATACCTCAAGGGTACATGAAAGGTCATTCGATATACCGACAGTATGTGGAAGAACTGTGCAACTCCCGGGATGTAATGCGGACAAATAACAACAACTCCTACGCTTAACGATGCCTGGACACGTCTCTAACTTATCACTCAAATTGCTAAAAGTTTTAACCTACTACTACCGTTAATTTTATCTTATGCGTTTAGGTGGAACCATGGAGTGAAAACTTGAATTTAAAGAAGATGCACACTGATCTACATGATAATGCAAGTTTTCCTCTTCAATGAAATTCTACCTAAGAGAAGGAGAGAGATTTACTTTTCTTCCAAAAATGCACACCCAAATGCAAATGCAATTCTATCTTTTCAAACGAAAAGTGAAATATCAATGCACCCCAAACAATCTTCAAAGCAAATAAAAGAGAGATCTAGAGAACATCAAACATAAATAAACAAAAAATGTTTCCTATCTTTTCATGTTTGAAAAAGATTCATAAAAAATCAATGGAAAGATGATTTCACTAACATTTCCAAACAAATCTAATTCTAATGCACGTAAAGCTGAAAATAGATATTTCTTCTCAATGAAAGTAAGATCTAGAATCTCGAACAATCATGCACAAAACAAGAAGAAAATCATTCAACAAACTTGTGAATAAAGCAAAAGAGAGGTAAAACTAAAACTTCTCTTTGAAACAGACAAGGAAACAAAGAACCAATCTTTCCTACCAAGCGCAGAAAAAATCAACATGCAAAAGGAAACAAGACTCGCCCCAAGCAAAGAAAGACTCAAAACAACATGGATAACTCATGCATTCCAAGTCCAAAACAAACCAAAGCCTACACATGAAAATGAAATGTATATTTCCAATTCCAATGAATAACATGTACAGAAAAGAGCAAGAGGTTTCAAGCAAAGAAAATAATGTAAAATCTAATGCAAGAAACACAAACTCTCTTTGAATGCAGAAAGAATAAAACAATCAAAGCGACTACAGAATATACTAACTGAAGAGAGTTGGAGAAGGAGCTTGGATTCGGACAAGAGTTGAAGAACTAAGGAAGATCAAAACAACTGATATATATATTCATTCCCCAGTGGAGTCACCATATTTGTTAGCAGGAATATTTCACCTTCTGTGGACAGCAAGGTGTTCCTCTGGTCTGAATGGTTCAGATCCAAAACAAATGAATGACAAAGGATGAAGACCCTCCCTAGACGTTGTAGATACCTGGAATGTAATGCTTCGATAGTAAACCTATGTACCTGTAGTCAGATTAAAGATGCAAACACATCAAAGCTACCAGAACATAATCTACTAATCCATGTCAATGACTAAGGAATCCAATGACATTTACATGTGAAATCAAACAATAACAGTAAAGTGGGACAAAAATCAGCTTTGCATTAAGATAAAATGGATAAGTTTACAACCAATTAATCCTTAGTGTCGACATGCATCTCCATGAAACCAAACACTTTCATCCCCATAAGCTACAACTTTGCAGTCTATGCTCTCAAATGGCTTGGTCCAAGTGATCAATCTAACAGCATAACAATACCTTAAGAGTTCTCTTCCTCAACCATGGACATGAGCTTGTATTTATAAGGCTCAATGGATAGGGATGGTTGAGAGATTTGTGGATGAGGTGGCCTCTAAGATCCTAGGATGAGAGATCTTGAGCTCAACTAATCCACAATGATAGGGATAAGGGAAGACACGAGGCTCATGATCTAGAAGCCTCGAGAATCTTCTATTTTTCTCATTTTACCCAGGGTACTGCACTTCTCCTTCTATGACAGAGCAGTTTAGGTAAGAAACGCTTATGGACTAAAGGCCATAAGTGGTGGCACCGCTTGTGGATAACAAGGAATAGGCGATGCAAGCAAGGTACCACTCATGGACAAAGGGGAAAGCGCGTTGCTGAGCATTTTTGTGAAATATTGACAAAATGGTATGAGTTTCCAAGTGCTGGGATTTAGGGCAAGTAGGTATGTCAAAGGTCTTATCACATGGTGGTGATAGGATTTTGGTATAACACCTAGTAGAGCATATTGGCTTCCCTAACAGCATTCCCTTAAACTGGGAATTAACAAAGGAATCACACAACATCTAGGTAACTCTTTAAAGTAACAATATTACATCATTTGAGCAACCATATTACAAAATGCAAGCAACAGTAATTCTTTTTTTTTTCCAGAGGAAATATCCACAGAAAACCCAGCAATACTTCCCCACATTAGTGGATGGTAGAGGTGGTAAACCGCCGGCCATCCTCACAGATGACCTAACCCCGAAGGACTCAAGGCTCGAACTCATGACCTTTCCCCATACCGAGAGAGTGTGTGCACGTCTTACCAATTGAGCTAACCCTTGGGGCTAAGTAGAATGAGTATACAGTAATTCAAAACATAGAATGGGTATACACCAGTTCATAAGCAAAATTTTTAGCAAGAAACTTAAAACTGGTATTTATCATTTCATTAACATTGAAACACACATTTATACACATACAAATATTCCCTGAGCTTAATAGATTTGCGGAAACATAAACACAATAATGGAACCTATTTGTAAAGCGTGCTAGAATGGAAAGGGAACATACACATTCCACCCAATCGTAGATTCGACACATATCTTCTTTCTCCTCAATCACTCTCGAGCTAAACTATGTGTTAGAAGAGCAGAGAGAGCTAACCTCAGTTCAATATTCCAACTAGAAATCACTTTCCTAACGCAGATTGCTCACACAGCAAGTATCTCTTCAACTCTTTCCTAACACAGACTACTCACACATAAAGAGTTCATCCTGTCCCATCATACTCAACAACGTCCTGCCTCCTCGCATATGATCTCTTATAGTTTGGTTTTCCTAGGTCTTACTTTGCAGCTATGGTCCATTCCCCAAGGAATCAACATTAACCACTATGTCCCCTGATTTCTCCAGGGTCTGTCCCGTCTTAATTTTTTGCATCTACGACCCATTCTCCATTGAATATATATAAACCACTGTGTCCCCTACTTTCTCCAGGGTTTGGATGGCGCCATTAAGGTGTTCCAATTCCTGGCGTACTTCCATCAAATTCAGTTCTTTATGCCTCCCCCTATTGCATGCATAGTATCCTCTTTTAACATGGTTGTCCCTTTCATTCAGAATTTCATTAAAGGAAAAATGTAGCAGTTACAACTGTCTTCCAGGGACCGTTTGGACGGATGCCAGAATCAGTCCAACTCATTAAAATACAATTGTCATTTAAACAGTACAAAATAATGTTTATAAATTTGGGGATATTACATCGACACCCCCTTATTGCAACATTGTCCATGGTGTTCTTAGTATTCCTCCACAGCTTCTAGAAATGAACCTGGGTACTTTTGTCGCAAAACTTCCTCTATTTCCCAATTCGCCTCCTCCAGGGTAAAGTGCTTCCATTGCACCTTAACCCGAGAGATGACCTGGTTCCATGGTGATGTTTCCTTCCTGTCCAGAATGCACAGAGGTTCCACTTTAAATTTTCCTTTTGGTTCCAGCTATACCACATTCTCGTGAATGATATGAGTGGAATCATGTATATATTTCTTCAGTAATGAAATATGAAAATCATTATGCATTCTCAAGTGTGATGGAAGAGAAATTTTGTATGCCACGGATCCAATCCTTCCCAATATTTGAAAGGGTCCACAGAACCGTGGTGCTAATTTGGTACAACTTCCTAATTTCAGGGAGCTCTTTTTGGGCTTGACTCGGAGGTAAACATGATCTTCGACCAAATTTTTTTATGTTGTCTCTTCATGTCAGCATAACTCTTTAGATGATCTCGCGCCACCTTCAAGTTCTTTTGTACCTCTTGAACAATTTGTTCCATGTCTTGCAACATTTCAGGTCCTACTATCAGACAATCCACAAGGCTATCTGAGCTAACAGAGGCAATACACTTTTTCCAGAAAGGATTTTGAATGGGCTCATCTTAGCTAAGGAATGATAACCATTATTGTATGCAAACACTACAGGATGAAAATAGTCTTCTAACTTAGTGGGCCTCTCCATGAAATATATCCTTAGCATGTCTTTGATGACTTGTTTTGTTCGTTATGTGTGTCCATCTGTCTCAGGGTGATAACTAGTGCTGAAATATATCTTGGTTTCTAACATGCAAACAATGATTTCCAAAATTTTGATGTAAAATTGACAACCTGGTCATAAATTACCATCCTTGGTACTCCATGAAGTCGGAATACTTCCTTCAGGAATATTTCTATAACATTAACATCCTTATAAGTTGAATTCACAAGAATAAAATGAGCAGAATTGCTTAACTTATCTACTACAACCATAATTGAAACATGTTGTTTTTTATTTAATGGAAAACCTATGATAAAATCCAAAGATATTACCTCCCATTTCCATTCAAGAATTGGAAAAGGTTGTAACAAACCTACTAGATGTTGATGTTCATCCTTCACATGTTGACATTCAAAACATTTAGATAGATAATCAACTAAATATTCCTTTAATTTGGGACAAAAGAATTTCTTTTTGAGGGTTTTTATCATCTTTTGGTAACTGGGTGCCCTTCATAAGGAGGTTTGTGTATTTCATTTAGAATAAACAATTTTAAATCTTCAATGTTAGGCATGTATATTCTCCCTTTAAACCAAACTAACCCTCTCTGATCTACTTTGAATTCTGTCCCATTTAAGTTTACCTCATCTTTCAACAATTTATTCAGTAAATTTTCATATTTAGCATCATGGATGTTGTCTGTTTTTATCCTGCTCATTAGATCATTTTCTGCTTGGCTCATAGTAATCTCATATACTTCGTGAGTTCGTCGACTAAGTGCATTAGTTTCCCTATTTTCCTTACCCTTGATATGCTTTAATAAAAAAATGAATTCACTTAAGAAGGCCATCCATCTTGCTTGTTTGGCATTTAGCCCTGGATGAGTAAACATATTCTTCACGCAGGTGTTGTCTGTTAATAAAATGAACCTTTTCCTTAATAGGTAGTGGCGCCACATTTTTAAGGCGTGCACTACTGCTGCCAATTCTAGATCACACACTACAAAATTTTGTTCATAGTTTGAAAGATTCATAAAATACCACATGCCCTTATTGAGATAATACTCCCCCCAATCCTTCCTTACTAGCATTTGTACAGACTGTGTAGTGTTCATAAAGGTCATCCACCTTCAAAATTTGGGCCATGGTTAACAATCTTTTTAGATTTTCAAAACTTTCCTGACACATCAAGGACCACACAAACCTTACTCCCTTCTTTTGTAAGGAAGTAATGGGATAGGCCATCTTTGAGAATCTTTAGATGAATCGTCAGTAGTAAGTGGTGAGTCCCATGAAGGATTGAATGTTAGCAACATCCTTAGGCACAGGTCATTCTGAAATATCCTTAATCATTTGTGGATCTATCGCGATCCTGTCTTTTGAAATGACATGACCTAGGTACTGAATTTATTTCTTAAAGAATTCACACTTCTTGAATGTAGCATACAACTGATGCTCTCTTAAGGTCTCTAGCACAATTTCCAAGTGTTGTTGATGTTCTTCCTCCATCTTGGAGTAGGTTAGGATATCATCAATAAATACCAACAAAAACCGATCTAAGTACTTGTTAAAAGTACTCATTAGGAACATGAATTCCATAGGGCATTGGTTAAGATGAAAGGAATTACTATGAATTCGTAGTGCCCATATTGGGTCCTAAAAGTTTTTTTACTTACATCTCCTTCTTTAATTCTAATCTGGGGATAACCAGACCACAAATGTAATTTGGAGAATATTTTATCTCCTCCCCCCGCGCCCCNCTTAGAGTCCCATCCCTTTTCTTAACAAAAAATATTGGTGCTCCCCAAGGAGACACACTAGGTCTGATGTAAACCCTATATAGCAGTTCTTGTAACTGAATTTTCAATTCAGTTAACTCAGGGATGCTCATACGATAAGGTATCTTAGATACCAGTGCAGATCTAGGAACAATTTCAATGGAGAAATCTATTTCACGTTGAGGGGGTAGTCCCGGTATCTCTTCTAGAAACACATCCATAAAATTACTTAAGACTAGGTGGTCCTTTTCCCATGTTTGAACTTCGTTAAGGAGTAGGTCAATGACCCGCACTACATACAGTTTACAACCCTTTCTCATACATCTATTTAATTGCATGGCAGAAATTTGTCTTAAGGAGATAAGTTTACTGAAACCTTCTACCTTCCTAACAATTAGATCCTCAGCTACATAAGTAAAGGTTTTATCAAAACAATTTAATATTACTTTATACTTTGCTAATGATTCCATGCCAATAATCATATCATATGACCCTAAAGAACAACAATAAACTCAGTTACCTTTCTCCTTGCTTTAGTGGCCAGTTGGACTGACCAAGGTTTTGCATACCTTATATTGGAGACCTGGAAGTCCTCCATCACTTTGGGAGTGATGTAACTTAAGGTACCTCCTGGATCAATTAGTATAGAAATAATTTGGTTAGAGATAGTACCTTCAATATCCACAATTGCATATTGATGATATGCTTGCTGATTTTCCAGGGTTGCATTAATTTGGTGGAAACTTTTCCCAACTTCCCCAATAGTGCAAGATTCTTGCAGGTTGTGAATAGCCTTATTAGATTGGTTGAGTTGTGGGAATTTTCTTTCGCAGGTGGGGCTCTCCACACTCCCAACACTTCAGGGGTTCTTTAGGGGATCCCATCGTCCCCTTAGGTCAAACGTTCACATGCTTATAGTTATTATGTGGAAGCTATTCATTTTTTCTATAGGAATTTCCTTGCAGATTCCTGGGCATGTTCCTAAATGGTGGGGGATGGAAGCCCTTCTTCTGTTGGTTGAAATTTTCACATTCCTTATCGTTCCAGACCATGGAGAGGCCATTCCTTTGTTTGTATCATTCAAAGCACAACCTTTCCTCTCTCAGTACGTCATCCAAAGTTTTGGGATTATCAAATTCAATCTGGTCCTTATAAGAATGTGGAAAACAACTCAAGAACCTATACACTTCCACTTTTTCCTCTTTAATATACAACATAAACTGCAATAGATTTAGAAATTTGTTAATCAGGTCCTCTATATTCATTTGGTCGAGTTTCAATTCGTAGAATTCCTTGGTCTTTCTTTCATAGTATCTCTCTAACAAATATTGCTTCTTGAAGAAATTCTTGAACTTTGACCATTCCAATTTATTCTCTTTTACTCCCTTGGAAATCTTCATATCTTGCCACCAAATGCTGGCCTTTCCCTTAAGGTTGTAGATGGCCATGCTCACATTCATGTTTCTAGAGTAACTGTAGATTTTGAAGTACTTTTTAATGTCTAGCATCCAAGCTTTTGCTTCTTCTCTGCTATTTTATTCTCTGTTAAAGATGGTAGGACTGATCTTTTTAAATTCCCCTTCCAAGTTGTCTATTTTTCTTTTACTAACCCACTTGGATCAATTCACATATTTTTTAGTTCTATTGGAGGATATCAACTTATGGCTCCCTCCCAATCATAGTTTTGGGGTTTTCCCCATTATTCTTCTCCTGTAAAATTTGTAACAATATCTCATTAATCTCTTACTGCTTTTCCTGAGCCCTTTTTAGCTACTCATTATCCTCCTTAAAAATCTGTATCTCTATGATCAAGTTCCTCATTATTTCTAGCACTTGACTGGATTCAAGGTATTCTTGTTCTGGTTGCATTGTGCGGGGTGTTGGTGCACCTTCTCCAGGTCGATTCACATTCTCACTTTGTGAGGCTATTGTTGTATCTTGTTACAGAACAATTTTGTATGTGCACAAAACATTTCAACACAATTTGTTATGGTTAGAACAATATTTTCCATAATTCAATGGAACTAGATATTCCCAAAAGGCAACAGAGTTGAAACCAGTAGCTCTTATACCATATGTAACATACCCATATAACCTACTAAAATGCATATATATAAAAAAATCCTTCATTTAAAACATGGGACATGAACCTTCTTATAACATTCATTCTTAAACTTAATTGTTTCCACAACAATTCTTCTACATTAAACGTTCCCTTCCGTAATTCCGCTTTCGCGCTACGGAATGCGGATTACAAAAATCTCTTAATTCCTTAATAACTTTACCCTTCCACAATTCCACTTCCAGATTGTGGATTGTGGAACTTCTTGACTCTTTATCAATTTTTATTCTTTTTTTCTGCTTTCCGCAATGCGAACTGTGGATTGCGAAAACCATTATATTCCAACAATTTTCCTTTCCCTTTTCTGCATTCCGCAATGTGGATTGCGGATTGTGGAAACCTTTATAATTAAATAATTTTCCTTTCCTCTTTCTACATTCCACAATGCGGATTCGAGATTGTGAAAACCATTATATTTTATAAGTTTTATCTTTCACTTTCTGCTTTTCACAATGCATATTGCAAATTGTGGAAACCACACAATTACCTTACATTTTTTAACTTTCACTTTCCACTTTCGGCAATTGCAGGTTGCGGATTGCAGAAGCACTTATCTTCTTCGCAATTTTAACTTCAGCTTTCTGATTTCCGCAATGCGGATTACGGATTGCAGAAACCCCATATATTCTTTATATTTTAACCTTGTTTTTCGCTCCCATAATTCAGATTGTGGGTTGTGGAGCTGCTCTCATTCCTTATAATTTTTGTCTATTTTATGCTTCCATAATGCAGATTGCAGATTTCAGAAACACCCCAACTCTTTATAAAAATTTTCTCAGTTTCTGCTTTCCACAATGCAGATTACGGATTGTAGAAACACCCCAATCTCTTATAAATTTTACTCTGCTTTCCGCTCCCGCAAGGTGTATTGCAGGTTACGAAAGTAATTGAATTCTTTATACATTATTAAGCCTTTGCAGGCCTCTTGGCCCAAGGTCTTTCATCTGTCATCTCTATTTTTCATTAGCAAGACAAGTTTCCAACCCTAGATGGCCTCACGGCTTTAGTCCGAATGAGTTACTTACACAAGCTCAGGATTAGGCATTTTTGGTTATGTTCAGTGGCTAGTTTCCTAAGTACTTCAACAACCAATCTCTCCCTCACAGTTTCACCCTCCCTTAATAATTTAAGGTATCATACAGGCGCTTCACTAAATTGGAAAGGGGCTAAACCCAATAGAGCATATTGGCTTCCCTAACAGGGGTCCCTTAAAATGGGCATTAACAAAGGAATCACACAGTATCCAAGTAACTCTTTACAGTAACAATATTACACCATTTGAGCAACCATATTACCAAATTCAAGTCACAGTCATTCAAAATAGAGCATGAGTATACACCAGTTCATAAGCGACATTTTCTGCTAGAATGTTAAAATTGGTGTTTATCATTTCATTAACATTGAAACACACATTTATACACATAAAGATATGTCCTGAGCTCAATAGATTTGTGGAAACATAAACACAGTTATGGAACTTTTTTGTAAAGCGAGACGTAATGGAAAGGGAATAACCACATTCCATCCAGCCATAGATTCTGCACATATCTGCTCTATCCTCAATCACCCCCGAGATAAACTATGTGTTCCAAGAGCGGAGACATCTAACCTTAGTTCAGTATTCCAACCAGAAATCAGTCGCCTAGCATAGAGTGCTCACACAACAAGTATCTCTTCAACTCGTGCCTAACACAGAGTGCTCACAGAGCAAGAATTCAAACTTTCTCAGTATACTCAACAACGTCCTGCCTCCTCGCATATGCTCTCTTATAGTTTGGTTTTCCTAGGTCTTACGTTGCAACTACGGTCCATTCCCCAAGGATTCCCTGTCAAGAACTGCGTCCCTTGATTTCTCCAAGGTATGTCCTGTCTTAATTTTTTGCAGCTACAACCCATTCTCCATTGAATCTCCGTCAACCACTGCTTCCCCTTCTTTCTCTAGGGTCTGTCCGTTTCCATTAAGGTGTTCCGGTGCCTGGTTTACTTCCATGAGGTTCACTTATCTACGTCTACCCCTATTGCACACATAGTCTCCTCTTTTAACATGGATGTCCCTTTCATTCAGAATTTCATTAATGGAAAAATGTAATGTTTACAACTGTCCTCTAGGGACCGTTTGGACGGATTCCAGAATCAACCCAACTCATTAAAATACAACCGTCATTTAAATATTACAAAATAATGTTTATAAATTGGGGGATATTACAAGTATCATACCTCATTGATATAGAGATACATATTCATATTTGTGATTATGTCAATATACTGATAGACAAATTTCACTAGAGATTAGAAATGTTCTATCAAACAAAACATTAAGTTTTATAGTCATATGTGATGATTGAACCACTATGAATGACCTTTTAAATGTTTTCCCATGTTGTGATCAAGCCATAACTGGAGCCTATAGACTAAAGATTATTAATTTCAACATACAACAAATGATGGTGAGTGTGCTTGCCAACCATATTAGGCCACATGACGTTCTAGTTGGAAATGAGTAGGTTGCAAGCATGCAACTTGATTCATCAAGGGGAAGGAATTTAAATAAGTTGTGATATTTTGAACCAATGAATTGAGTAGTTATTCCTACATTAGGACACCATAATTGGGGAGAGAGATATGTTTTCTAACTAGAATCTTAGTCACAGATCCATAAACTTGAAGTTCATGATTTCTTTGGAAGGTCAGAAAAGATTAAGTGTGAGACTATAATGTGATTCCTAAAATCCACTTAAAAAGAATCGCATCTTGGAACATAAAATAGTGGAAAATGTGATTGAATAATAAATTCTTTTGGGTGAGCATGAGAAACAAAGGAACTAGACTTAAGAAATAATTCATGGGGTATAGATGAAATCCTTAAATAGACCTAGTGACTTGAGGAATAATGGTTCATTTTAGAAATGGGATCCAAATGAACCAAAATTGAAATTATAACTCCCTCAAGAAAATGTAACGATGGAGTTAACGGACTCTAGGTGGGATAAGTGGGATAGCGACCAAAGGAGAAAAAAACCTAGTGTGGACGACGCCTTCATTAAAGTATCTAATAGGAAATGATGAGGCACATAATGTAACAATGGATTAAAAAACACTTGAAAAATAAAACTTAGTAAATTGAAAAGCCAAAAATGGTATATTATCTTTTAGTTATCCACCAATAGATTTATACATATTTTAAAAGAATCAAACTTAGAATTATTTTACATAGTCAATTCTATATAATTAGAAAAAACAACAATGATCCCAACCATCATAGTTCATTTATTAACTTCCACCAAGTATTATTATGCTTTAGTTATGAGAAACCTATTTGGCATATAAATGGGTGACTAATGAAAATTGGACTTAGTAAGAGACATCAAGTCCTTGTTGTCCAAATAATTTCATATCAAGGATCTTGTTGTAATACATTATTGTCTAGTTATAATGATTGAGAGGATAATATGTTACCCTATGCACTTGTTTCAAATCCTAGTTGTTATATGTTGTGTATGACCTTTGGAATTTGGTTATGGATTACGGATGTGCATGAGGCAATTCTTGACTATGGATAGCAAGGTACCAACCATACCGTTCTCGCACATGAGATGGAGTGTGTAACATTAGTTACATGAAAAAGAAAAATGGTAAATGGAGATAGAAACAATGAAAATTTATATCTTACTCAAAATGATTACACCAACAACATTCTTAGAAAAAGCACATCTTTGCAAGGATACATTGACAATGCCTAATATCCCTAGAAGAAAAGTCGAGGTATGTCCTTTTCTCAACAAACTCCATTCTTTCCAGATTTGCAACAATATGCACATCAATTATGATTTCTCTATTGAATTTATTAGTAGAAATGTCTACTTTCAGACCATGTAAGTTTATTATTAGTTATGTAGTTTCACTTATTATAGACCATCTCTAAGGATTTTTTGTGACAGCTAATCTTGCCTTTATTCCGTCCAATTATACAATGATATGGCTAATCTCTTTTTTAGTAGACATCATATGTTGATTCAATAAGCTCATGATAATCTAATCCCACACATATATCCTATGCTCACTAGCATTTACATAAAAAACATAATATTGTTTTCAATGTTTCCTATCATTTCTTTAGTACAAATTTTACATCCATTCTAGCCAATCTCCCATTTTACTCCTCAACATCTATGCACTAGTAAACCCTTATGTATATTGATACACTACATTATTTTTCCATGCACTCTCTTTAGTTAGTTCTTTTCTATCATTTAATCAACTTGGATGAATCAACCTCTTCAAATCTATCCAACCTCTAGTTTCTGATCTTCTTCTAACCAATCAAGTTTTACATAATCTTCTACAAAAGAAGTGCAGAGATCGAGAGATATGTGGGACTTTAATTGTAATATTTTTTTTTTAATTGTTTTGTATCAAAATTTAATTATAACTTTCATAATTTTAACTTTAGTTTTCTACATAGAGGTTATAATGTAAAATAGTTGGATAGTATAAGTTTTATAGTTTGGTTTTTATAATAAACGAAAAGCTAAATTATAGTTTAAAATAACTATTAAAGATGAAACATGTAATACTACATCCTAAAATCATATAATGGCATTGGTGTCTTTAAAATTCATTTGTGATTTTTTAGTTCAATAATTATATAAGTTGATATTATGTCAAACTAAATAGTATTATGTCCACTATTAAAGATGGAACATGTAATACTCCATCTTCAAATCATATAATAACATTTGTATATTTAAAATTTATTTGTGATTTTTAAGTTAAACTATTATATAAGTTGAGATTATATCAAACTAATGATACCTTTACTTCTACCATATATAGTGTTTAAAATATTTTAAAAATTAAATTAAAAAACAACCTACATGAACACTCAAAAAATTGTTATCATCTACAATTAGAGAATAATTACATCACAAGTTACATGGAAGCGTGGATTTTAAACATATTGTCAACTACACCTCAATCTCATCTAACTTGTGTTGTCATTATTTAATCTTATTTATTACAAACAACACTTTGACACTCTTGTTGACAACATACTCTCCCAACACTAAATTAACCCTAGTAAGCACTTCTCCTCCCTCAAACCTCCAACTTAGAGGGATGTCGCCAAACCTATATTTTAAAGTTCCTAATTTGATGACACTTCTAATTTGATGATACTTCTCTATGATTTATTGGACTTACACACACAATCCTCCTCTTCACACCAATCCAGGCATTTTTGTTGGGAAATATATAAAACTACGTTTCTCTTTAGTAACCCTTTCTAAATATATTATAATTATATACCCTTCCTCACAAGCTAACAAAATCACCATCACTATTAGCAAAATAACACTATAATTATGAAACAACAATTATAAAGTTGCGAAGGTGTGGACTTCATATAATTAGATTTATATATCAAATTATGAAGTTGTGGACTTCACATAACTAGATTTATATATGAAGTTGTGGACTTCACATAACTAGATTTATATAAGGATACCTTGCTCTCATCCCATGTGGACACATTAAAAAGTTTGAAAAAAAAATTGCATAGAATACTTAGAAATACTTAGTTATTCTTGAAGTAAGAGATTACTTCCATTACCATCTTTACATCGATGATGCCATTTTAAACATATTGTGGACCACAAATCTATTTCCTGTAAGTATCACTTGTAGAAGAACTCCTCACACTTATTTATATAAAAGTTGATAGCACACCAACACTCGTTCACAACACACTCAAATCAAGGCACTTTTATCTACATACTCATTTCAGTCCTGGATTTTGTTCCTTTTGTAATTGGATGTGGGAAATTTTATCTACATAGAACACAGAGATATAGTACAAATGAAATATATATTAGAAGTAAATACTCATGAGTACACTGGTTTCTCTCTATTTCATCTCTCCATGGGACCAGAGTATTCAAGGTAGATAGATGAAACCAGTTTTGAAAGCAAAGTCCCATCACCATGGAATGCATAGACACATGCCAACCCATTAACTAGAATTCTAATGATAGACAACTGTTACACCTATGTGTTATTTACCTATGTTCGAATGTTCCCTAAGAGGTCTGGAAAGGAGGGATTAAGCAGCTAATTACTTACATACGAGCTTGTATTTTAGAATTTTTGGGTGGAATACCATTTATGTTTTTCTTGGATTGAAGGAGGACGGGACAAGTGTACTATTTAGATTGATTTGATGAGCCTTGTTCAAAATGAAAAATAAATAATTTAAAAAATAGCAAAGATGTGATAAGTGCAGTTAGTAGAACAAAATATTAGTTTTGTAATCCTAATCCCAATAAATGTAAGACACTAGATTACAAAAATGGTTAAATTAAAACTCCAATCAAAACAAAATTAAAACATGGTAATACAAAAACTATTAAATTAATGTTTACTTGAACTCCAATCTATTATTACAAAAACTAGAACTAAAACATGGTAGTACAAAAACAATTAATTAACTTTTAATTGAAATCCAATCATGATAAAAGTAAATCACAATAATATGATAAAAATGTTGGATTACAATAACAATCAAATTAAGGTTTAATGATACAAAATGTTGGATTACAATAACAATCAGATTAAACAAAGTTAAACAGTCAGCTGCAACTATCATGTAGGTGAAAATTTCTGAAGTTAAAAATGTGTGCATGTTGCTGAGAGTAAGAGCAGCACTCCCATGCTTTCCCACAGTGGTATTAGAGCGTGGTTGAGTTTTCTTTCTCATTTTTTTTTGTTTAGAGTAATTTGGAATTTAATTTGTGATGGCTACTAACAACAGTGTAGTATAGCTACAAATTCATGTGTTGGCTGAAAGAAGCTATGATACATGGTTTATTAACATGAGAACTATCCTGCGTGCCCAGGATCGGGAGTTTGTTACGCTTGGGTATGCAGAACTAGCTAATCAAGCTGTTGAAATGGCTCTGTCAAATTTTGAGAATGTTCTGTTGAAGGAAAATAGGAAGAATGACAACAAAGCTCTTGGCATTATTTAGCAAGGCCTAGTTGAATCCATCTTTTAGAAGATATCAAGTGTCGAGTTTTCAAAGAAATTTTGGGACACTCTTGAAACTTGTTATCAAGGTGCGACCAAGGTCAAGAATGTTAAGTTATAGAACTTGAGAAGAGACTTTGAGAATATGAATATGGAGGACATTGAGATTGTTGATAATTTTATGACTCAATTTATGAACATTGTAAACTAGCTATGGTAGTATGGTGAAGACCTCTCAGATCAACGTGTTATTGAAAAATTGCTGAGATGTTTGCAAAATAAGTTTGAAGCAATGGTTGTTCCAATTGAAGAGTTTAAAGATCTCAGTCAACTGCACATTGATGAGATGAATCGCTCTTTGATTGCTCATGAATCAAGAATGAACAGGTATGATGATACTCCATTAGAAAATGATTTTAGATATCAGTTACATGTTACTAGAGGTAGAGGAAGAGGAGGCTGAAGTGTTGATCATAGTGATAGCATAAATGATTTAGAATCTGAAGAGAAGTTACAGCATAATACTCCTAGTGTAAGGGGGAGTAGTAGCAGAACATGGAAGCCAAGAAATCAAAGGTATGATAGATCTATAGTTCAATGTTTCTATTGTAAGAAATTTGGGCATTTTGCTAAAAAGTGTTGGAAGAAGCAAGCAGATACTAGTAAGTTGTCTACACACATGACAGATGAGACTGAAAATGAAGAGAAGCCTATGTTTTTAACTTGTAATGTCACCCAAGAAAGTTCAAAAGAGATATGGTTCTTGGACATCGCATGCAGTAACTACATGACTAGAAATAAGGAATTATTTTTAAGTCTAGTTACAAGCTTTCAGTCTAAAGTGAAGTTCGGTAATGCAGTAAGGTAAAAGTTAATGGTAAAGCTATGATTTTTGTATATGCCAAGAATGGTAAAAGAAGAACAATTCATGATGTTTATTATGTTCCTGATTTAATGTGTAATTTATTAAGTGTTGGACACTTGTTAGAGAAAGAGTACTAAGTGTTCTTCAAGAACAAGGTATGCACTATTTATGACAAATATCCAAGTAAGCAGTTGATAGCCATACTAGAGATGACAAATAATAGAATGTTTCCACTGATCATGAGAAATGATTTGACTAACTCTTTAAATACTTATTAAACAAGTCGTTTAGATAAATCATGGTTATGGAATTTGAGGTATGGGCATTTACATTTTGGTGGCTTAGATTTTATAAAGAAGAAGCAGATGGTAAAAGTGTTTCCCAGTATTAAGCAACCGGCAAGCTCATGTGAGAGTTACATATTGGGAAAGCATTATAGAGAGAAGTTCATTTCTGGAGTCTCATACAGAGAAAAAGCACCATTAGAGATGGTACAAACAGATTTTTGTGGACCAATGCAAACACCTTATTTGACTGGTAATGTTTATTTTATGACTTTCATTGATGATTTCATTCGAAAAACATGGGTGTATTTGTCGAAATAGAAATCTCAAGCTTTTGATGTGTTTAAAAGTTTTAATGCTAGGGTTGAAAAGGGGAATGACAGATTTATTAAAGTCTTGAGATCGGATAGAGGACGTGAGTATACGTTGAATGATTTTGTGGAATTTTGTCAATACTATGGAATTAAAAGACAATTTACTACTCACTACACTCCATAGAAAAATGGAGTAGTAGAAAGAAAGAATTGAACCATTATGAACATGGATCGAAGTATGATGAAGGAGAAGCATCTTTCGAATGAATAATGGAGAGATGATGTTACTTGTTCCATATACATTCTGAATAGTAGCCCCAACTAAGAGCATGAAAGATCAAGTTCGCCAGCAAGCATGGAGTGGTAGGTGTAGCAACATATCTCATTTACATATTTTTGGGTGTGTAGCTTATGCAGATGTACCTGAAGAGATGAGGAGAAAGTTAGATGATAGAATTCATAAATGTATTTTTGATGGATACAGTGAAGAATATAACGCATATAGACTTTATAATCCCAACACCAAGAAGTATCTCATCAACAGAGATGTGGTGTTTAAGCAAGAAGAAGCATGGGATGGCAACATAGATAAGTTGGTTGAAGAGGATGTTGTTACACCTCACGTACAAGATGAAGAATTTGAACAAGGCATACATAGAGGAAATTTAACTCCGCATACATCTACACCGGCAGTAAGAACACTTGTCACAACGCCCAGAATTCATGAACATGGTGAACCATCAAGTGTTGGTGGACGACAAGGAACATGATCAAAGGTAAGTAATGAATCAAATACTACACTAGATTCTTAAAAAAACATAGTTAGAGATCAGAAGACTAGAAGTTTCAGAGAACTGTATGAAAAAAATGAAAAAGTAGATCAAGTTTCAAATTTTGCATTAATAGCATGTGATCCTATAAATTTTGATGAGGCTCTTAAAAGGGATGTTTGGATAAAACCAATGGATGAAGAAATTGATGCCATAGAAAGAAATAATACTTGGGATCTTGTAGATTTGAGAGATAATAAAAAATGTATTGGTGTTAAATGGATTTATAAGACTAAGTTAAATGTTGATGGTGTTGTTGAAAAATACAAAGCAAGATTTGTAGCTCAGGGGTTTAGTCAACAACCTAGTATTGATTATAATGAGACTTTTGCACATGTATCCAGACTTGATACGGTAAGGATGGTATTAGCTATTTCTGCTCATAATAAATGGTATGTACATCAAATGGATGTGATGTTTGCATTTTTTAATGGATCTTTAGAAGAAGTGGTTTATGTGAGACAACCTCCTGGATATAAAATTGAAGGACAAGAAAACAAGGTCTACAGATTAAAGAAAGCATTGTATGGATTAAAGAAGGCACCCATAGTATTGTACAACATGATTGATGAATACTTGAATAGTGAAGGATTCCACAGAAGTCTAAGTGAGGCAACCTTGTATACAAAAGTAAACCAAAAAAGTAAAATAATGATTGTTTGCTTATATGTGGATGATTTGATATTCACTAGAAATATTTCAGTAGATGAGTTTAAGAAAGCCATGAAAACAATATTTGAGATCTGATTGATTTAGGAATGATGAAATATTTCCTTGGTATTGAAGTAACTCAATCTTAGGATGATATTTTTATCCATCAAACTAAGTATGCAAATGATGTACTAAAAAGATTCAGAATGATGAATTGTAAGCCAAATGGAACTCCAATTGCAAGTAGCACAAAGATCAGTAAGGAGGAGGATGGGTCAAAAATTGATCCACCGTTGTATAAGAGACCGCTAGGAAGTCTCATGTACTTAAATGAAACAAGACTTAATATAATGTTTGCAGTAAGTTTGATTTCTAGATTTTTGGAATCTCCAAAGAATACCCACTAGTAAGCTCGAAAGAGGATTCTAAGATATATCACTGGAACAACAAATTTTGATATCCAGTATACATCAAACTCAAATTTTAACTTGATTGGATATACTCACAGTGATTTTGTAGGTTCTTTAGATGATAGAAAGAGTACATCTGGATATGTATTCAATTTTGGATCGGGATCAGTAGCATGGGCTTCAGATAAGCAACCCATAGTGACTTTATCCTTTGCTGAGGCAGAGTATGTTGTAACAACAACAATTCCATGTCAAACTATGTGGATGAGAATAACTCTTTTTGAGTTACAACATGAACAAGATGAACCAACTCAAGTTTTTTGTGACAATAAATCAACCATTGCACTATCAAGAAATCACGTCTTTCATAAAAGAAGTAAGCATATTGATACAAGGTATCATTTTATTCAAGAATTGATAAACAACAAAGAAATCAATATGGAATTTTGTAGATCGAAAAATTAGTTTGTAGACCTGTTTACAAAACCTTTGGGAAAATAGTTGTTTGAGTTTCATAGGAAAAACATTGGGGTTTGTAAGATGTAACATAAATCCAGTATTAAAAAGCTTTTATTTTTTGGTGTAGTAATTTAGAGGGAGAATGTTGGAAGTCGTTAGTTACTCCACTGTTGGGCGTTGAAACTTTGAAGAGCCAACACTGCCTAGATTTATAACCGCCGATATTTTAAAGAGTTGCCACCACCACACCGCCTTATTCGAAGAGGTAGCCATCAAATTATTTCATATTATTAAATTGTGAAAATCCATCACCATTGGGCTAGCAAGCGCATCTCATTTTTGAAGGGCCAACATCGTTTTCCACTCTGTCAATCTATAACAGAGCATTTGCAGAGATAATTTTATAATTATGAAGGGTCAATTAGCACTAAATGACCGACTAGGATGAAACACTATAAATAATCACATTGTAATCGTGATTTACACACAGACATAGATATAGAAATATAGATTCAGAGTTGAAGTTAAAACTAAGAATTTTACTGTGTATTTTTTATACTCTATTTTTTAGTTTGAAAACTCATATTTATTTTGAAATTAGTTTATTGTAGCAACTTTAGAGATCAAAGTATATTTTTAAGGATAGATGTGTGAAATATGTTTTAATGTTGAAACAGAGTATCAGTTTTAATTCTATGAACGCAGGGTTAACAAAACAAAGTCAAAAGTCAATTCCAACTGTAACAATCAGCAGTCCTGTAGGTGAAAATTTCTGAAGTTAGACATTTGTGGGTGTTTCTCAGAGTAAGAGCAACACTCCGTTGCCTTCCCACATCATATTGTAGTTTAAGGAAAGAGGTGGATAGTTAGCAGCAGAGTCAACAACAACGAGGTACCTTCAAAGTTGACAACTATTCAGCCTTATCTATCTGTGCATAGTGTTTATGATCTATGCATATTGGTTTTGATCTAGTGTTTCAGATCTATAATTATGGTTGTGATCTACCTTGTTTTAGATCTATAATTCTTGTTATGGAAAGAGTTAATTTTTAATTTAGAATTAGGTTATTATGATGACGTTAGGAACCGTATTTAAAGGCTTCATACAAAAAAAAATGGTTTACTTTCTTCATTTCGAAATGGGGTAGCGGAACCGGATCCATTCAGTTTCTTATGTTCTCTGGGCACGTAGATTTGAAAACTCTGCCTCAATAGTCTATGGGGAACTTATTAAATATTCAATATATTAACTTTCATAAATGTTTTGGTTGGCAAATGCTTCTAGATTCCTTTGGGAATGTAATTGAACTTCACCATATTTTCTTTGGAATCCTGCTATAACTTGAAAGAATTGTTGTTTGCTATTGGAAATCTATGCAAATTGGAAATTCTAAAATTACAATTCCCTTTGTTGGGAACATTATCACCTTCACACGGTAAATTAACGAGCATAGAGGACTTGACAATTTTATTTCATTTTTTTAACAATTTGAAATGTTTTTTTTTCTAAACCTTCAACATCTCAACACCCGCTTTTGTCTTGAACTAATGGAGATTGGAGCATTGCCAACAACACTGTAGATTTGCAGGAATGTTCTTTATTAAAGAAAATAAGAGGGCTTTTTGGTCTTACAAAACTTGAACTTGTGGACATAACTGGGTGGAGTGAAATAGAGGAACTTACATCTTAACACGTTGACCTCTTTGGAATTGCAAGCACATGGATGTAACAAGGTGAAGGGCATGGAAAAAAGTGATGAACATATTGAAGAAAATCATGTAACTTTTCTAGTTTTTTTATCCAAAGAAATCAAATCATGAAGGCCAAGTGTTTTCTTGAGCCATATCTATAACAGATTGCTACCCCATTAACATTCATCATTGCACACCAACGATCATCTTAATAAGTGGATGAAAAGTTTATTTTCTTGTTCATAAAAAAGTTATCTACCACATATAATATAAAATCATTGTCGAATGGAATGGAGACACATGTGCCCTCAAAAGGGTTTAGACATCCATTTTCCTAGCTATGTTGGAACTTTCCTTAATGTTGTAAAGGACGTAATCGAGATAAATAAATACAAACCTCATCATCATTTAAAATAAAAAGTTTCTTTTCTTATTCATAGAAAGATTTCTATGTAATCGTGGAAAATAAATACAAACCTCACCACAATTTAAAATAAAGTAACCTTTGTGGAGGAGATTAAGTCCATCCAAGAATCCTATAGCAGGCCATTAGGATACAAGTAAACATGTTTATATATTAAATACTTCGGATATTCACAAGAGATGTTTTTTTAATACAACATAAGCGATATAATGTCAATAGATATTTACATAGTAATTTCAAATTTATTATGAATTAAAGGATTTTTTTCAATTTGAGTTTACATTTTTTTATTATTTAATTAAAATTGAGTTTTAAAAGATAATAATGCATTTCATATTTTTCAATTTATGAGTATAATTAACTATCCAAAACATCTTTTTCAGGGTAATGAAGTATATATTTACAGATAGGATGAGAGAAGTGTATTGCAATATTGATTTTATGTACACATTTAAAAATTCGGAATAAAAAATTAAAAAATAAATAAGGGTGTGTGCAAGAAGTTGAGGGACCTTTTAGATGCAATGGTGGAGTGAAGTCAATTACTCTTAATCCAAAAAAAAAGAAATCATCCCAAGCAATCACGAACTTGCCAAGCCTAGTACCAAGGGTGGAAATAGGCATGCCAACTAGGATAGAAAGACAAATCACGCCTCCATTTTAGTGAACAAAATCGTGTGCGGAGGCACGATTTGGAAAGCCTTTTTTTTTAAATTGGCCGAGGCCATCTTTTTCTTCTCACCACATGGCTATTGGACCAAGGAGGAGCAAATCTCAACTAGGCAAACGCAATTTTGGGTGTGCCAAAGCCCTCCATCTCCACCTTTGGATAAACCTCCCCTTTGTGAGGTATTTTCCTCATTTCTTTTCATGTTTTTTTCTCTTTCTTCATCAATTTATTTGCCCTAGATTGAAAAATTAAACAATATTAAATTAAATTATGGCCAATTGAAACAAAACCAAATGGAATTGCCCAACTGAAACAAAAACCCAATGGAATTGGCCAATTGAAACAAAAACCCAATGGAATTGGCCAATGGAAACAAGAACCCCAATGCAATTGGCCAATTGAAAGCAATTCCCCAATTTAATGATAAAAATTAAATAATTTTGATTATTTAACAAAATTCATACCCAAAATTCCTATGCTCAAGGGAAACCAAAATCCCAATGAACTCAAAAACAAATGAATTTCACTATTTCCATATGCATATTCACAAAGATCCTTGTGAATCCATACCAAAATCCACAAATAAACACCTTATAATTTTGATGAAACTTCTCGAAGTTGC
>LPNX010085308.1:1148969-1170762 GCA_001517045.1 Pseudotsuga menziesii
CAATTAATACCTAAATTTAGGACATAAATATGAAATGAAAAAATGTTAAATGCTTATTCTTTACTATAAAATTCAAGATCAATTTTTAAATTTACATGATAGATTTAGTTTATATGTCAATAGTTATATAGTTTTCAGTTCTTAGATATGTCATTATATCATGTGTTTATATTTCTAATGATATTTTATTTGTATTTATGATTGTAGTGGCTACTATGAATCATAACAATGCGGAGATACTGAGGTTTATTGGCCATTTGAGAGAGATTGATTTGGCTTGGAGGGGTGGAGATGAGCTCCGCCACTCCTTGTCAGATTCATTGTTGTCTATTGTTGATACGATCGCAAGATCAAATGATGCTTTGTATAGCATCGCATCTTACAGGGAGAGGAAAAGGAAACAATATGCTGATGGGTTGAGTTACAATGAGGTAAAAAAGCTGAAAATAACAAAACAAGCCATCTATTCATTGTTTAGACTGCCTGGGACGGATGGCATTTCCGAGATCAGTAGACCACATATTTATATTGAGTGGCGCACTTTCCCACCCATCAGAGACAATTGGATGGATAGGTGGTACATGGTTTTTGACATTCCCCCTCACAACAATAGGGAAGTACCAATGTACTTCCTCCAAAAATTGTATGCAGAGTTTGTGATGGGGAAACATGTCAACTATTTTGACATGTTGGGCTTCCAGGGAGTTGGTAGGGGGATGCCCCAACACTGACCCCATGTTAGGCATAGAGATTCCAATCCATAGATACCGGCATCTCGTGCCTAGATACCGAGGGCAGACATCCCTTCTACACATGACATGGTTGCCCAGACACAGGATGCATTTTTTACTCTAGCTGAGATGGTCTCTCGACACACGACCACTATTGACCAGAGAGCACACTCTTCCTCTGTTGGTGTACAACCACCAACTTCTGGTGGTGGAGGGACATCTGTTGGTGGGGATAGACTGACATCCCATGTGCCTCAGAGCGAGCCACATGTCTGCACATCATGTGGGGGACCCTGTTATGGTCCTGGACCAAGACATGGTACCACTACGATGACTGGTGGTCAGGTAAGGACATTGTTTTAAAACTCTATTATTGTTCAATTTTTAATTGTTCCATACTATATCTAACATATTAAAAGATTTGTAATATATATGCAATATTTACTCTTGTAGGATATTGATGCCTCTCATGGGGGTGGTACTGCACTCAGTGTGGTTGTACCCGAGGCCCAAAGAACCACAATTGAGGTAATATTTAAACACTTTTCATTTTGTTATTACATATAATTTTGTTAATGCATGTGTTAGTCTTGATTAATTTATTAAAATGTCTAATATTTACAATTTTTGAAGTTGCAAGAACCCCACTTAGAACGTGATGCTGGAGACATTGATATCAATGACATAGTCCAAGGTGGAATTTATGACTACTTGAAGAATGTAAGTACATGGGTTATGATTGAATCTTGTTTGAATTATTTAAATTTCTTACTGTACAATCCTTTATAGATTGCTAATGTAAATATAATTTTTAAACTTGCAGATTCTAGAGGCATCTGAAGAGGGGCAAGAAATTGATGGAAGCGGTCACTCCCTTGGTGGAGAAATGTCCCAGGAAGGGGTAAGTATATTACAACATGTTATTCAGTACATATTATTCCATCCATTCAAATCCATGTCTAACTATGGTAACACTTTATGAATGCAAACGTCATCGTAGATCCCTACACCACCTCTTTGGTTTGGATCTCCCCGTAGTCCAAACATAGATAAGGGGGTTTTTTACACCAGATGAGGTCCCTCTTCCTTGAATAGAGTGGGTGTGCATGAGGATCAACCTACTCATCCCACGGTAATGTACACACTTCCAATGGCAGTTGTTGGTTAGCTATGTATTCACTTCACAAGTGTTTTTTCTTAATGTTATTTTCGTATGTCTACAGCATCAGGATGTAGAGTCATCCGTGCCAGACCTTAGTGGGATTGTTGATGCCATTTTTAATGCCGCATCTACAATAGGGATAAGTCACAGTGAGATACATCTACTTGAATATTTGTAATTGTACATTTCATTTGTATTGTTTCTGGACATGCACGATGCCTAACTATTTAATCATTTGGTGAATGTAGCCACACCCTGGTCCATTAGTGCACACAACTGAGGTTGATATTCAACCTACGTCTCTTCTTACTACTGAAGAGTACCAACCTCATCCCCTAGAAATGGTTTTTTCGGTGAGATGTCCATTTTTTACATAATTGATTAGTACTTTCTCATTCATGTACATGTTGATAATTCTTGAGATAATTGGCATTTTTTTTTATTCGCAAAGAAGCATGGCAATGAGGCTCGCTGCAAGGTGGAGTAAAGCAAAGGAACCTACACCCTCGACACCATAGGCACCTATACCCCCAACGGATGCAGTGAGTCTTTGTTTTATTTACAATTGAGTCATATTTTAAAATTTCATACTTTGTTATTGATGGACATTACTAGTTTAGTTACCTGATCAAGAAATATTGTCATTGATTTGCAGTCGCTAGAGATGCACAGTGGTCGTAGACAAAGCCGACGAGAATCAGGGTCTGGGAAAAACAAGATAAATTTAGAATTTTGATGTGTTAGTCCAAGAAAAATATGTATTTTTATGTAGAATCCGGAGTTAGAGTATAGGGGCGCGGTCCAAGACAGATGTACTTTTGTTTGCACATGTACATCAAATATGTTTTTGATACATGTACAATGACAGGCCATAGATAGCACTTATATTTTTGTATTATAACTTTCATGGTATTAAAAATATTTCATATCAAGGCTCTTGAGACATTCACGGTTCAATATTTTAAGTGTGATTATACATGTGTGGTGAAGAATGTTTCTATGTGTAATGTTCCCAATTTTTTATAGATTTTACGATTGTATGGAGATATCAATTATAAATTTGAGAACAATGCACAATTACAATAAATTATGTAATGGAAAAAATGTACATTTTAATTGTTTTTCACCACGATCCAATTGCATATACAATGTTATATTAACAATGTCAAATTGTATTAAAAAAGATGGAACATAGGTCTAATACACATTTAAGCACCCAACATAGCTAAGCAATTGATCCAACTTGGTGGAGTACAAAAGCACCTTACCCACATAACAACCTAACAAACATTTAAAGGATGCACGAAGTTGACACACTTAAATGATGCAGTAGTGTGGTCTACATAAATAAAATTATTTTTTGGCATGATGTCTTTCATCTAACGAATACATGGGATACTCATCAAACCTAAAAGTATCTGATTATTATAAGGTTGATTCAAAATAATGGTTATGACTATATCCTGCACATTATGTATGTCCTGCACATTATTTTATCATTTTGTTAATGTACATGGCATTTGATGAATGGCCTCGAGTAAAAACTTTGAAAGAGATGAAGGTTATGTGTGATTAATGTACATGGCATTTTCGAAGCATTGATAGTGTGAAGATATATATATTTTGTTTTAATGACGTAATAGAATGGCCACTTGTTTCTAAACATAAACATGTTCCATTACATGGTTACTGACGTAATGGCATTGTCTCCTCTTGCATTTCATCGTACAAATGCTCACATCTCTTATATGAGGGGAATATCTACAATCACCTTCAAGCTGACCTTTATGTGCAAAAATTTCACATTCACTTACTGAGCAAAACCTTAGTTTCCAAAATTGACAAAAAAATGATCCCTTGTCCATGGGCCTAGAGTAGAGGGCCACTCTAGCACTATCGCGATGTACTAAATCCAACAGAGCTGACGGTTCATCAATCCGAGCAACGGCCATCAATCTATGGAACATTGAATCCCACCTCCCATAAGCTTTTAGGGACACACATTGAATCCCTAACGAGGGCATAGAGTGGAAACTGTGCATCAAAAAGGGCTTTCAGTGGGTCGTGCAAGCGTGTTTAGGCAGGTTCCATGTTGGAATGCTAGTCACATGTTCACAGTCAAGTAATTTGCAAAGCCGACCCATATGTGCAGAAATTGGACATTCACTTACTGAGCAAAACCCTAGTTTCCAAAATTGATGAAAATAATGGTCTCTTCTCCATGGAAGTAGATTAGAGGGCCACCCTAGCACTATATTGATGTTCGAAATCCAATGGAGTTGACGGTTTTTTGATCCGAGCAACGGTCATGATTCTATGGCACGTTGAATCCCACCTCCTCCAGACTTTTAGGGACACCTGTTGAATCCCTACTCGGGGCATAGAATGGAAACCGTGCATCAAAAAGGACTTTTGGTGGTTCGTGCAAGCTTGTTTAGGCATGTATTATGTGGGAATGCTAGCCACACCTTCATGGTCGAGTAATATGATAATTTGACCCCTATGTGCAAAAATTTCACATTCACTTACTCAACAAAACCCTAGTTTCCAAAATTGACCAAAATAATGGTCTCTTCTCCATGGAACCATATTAGAGGGCCACCCTAGCACTATCTCAATGTCCAAAATCCAACGGAGCTGATGGTTCGTAGATTTGAGCAATGGTCATGATTATGTGGCACGTTGAATCCCACCTCCTATAGGATTTCAGGGACACCTATTGAATCCCTTCCCGGGGCATAGAATGGAAACCGTGCATAAAAAAGGGCTTCCAGTGGGTCATGCAAGTGTGTTTAGGCATGTGTTATGTGGGAATTCTAGCCACACCTTCACGGTCGAGCAATATGCGAATTTGACCCCCATGTGCAAAAATTTCACATTCACTTACTAATCAAAACCCTAGTTTCCAAAATTGACCAAAATAATGGTCTCTTCTCCATGGAACCAGATTAGAGGGCCACCCTAGCACTATCTCGATGTCTTGAATCCAACAAAGCCAACGGTTCGTCAAACCGAGCAATGCTCATGATTCTATGGCACATTGAATCCCACCTCCTACAGGTTTTTAGGGACACTTGTTGAATCCCTACCCGCGGCATAGAATGGAAATCGTACATAAAAAAGGGATTCCAATGGGTCACACAAGCATGTTTAGGCACCTGTTATGTGGGAACACTAGCCACACCCTCACGGTCGAGCAATATGTGAATTTGACCCCCATGTGCAAAAATATCACATTCACTTACTGAGCAAAACACTAGTTTCCAAAATTGACCAAAATAATGATCTCTTCTCCATGGAACCAAATTAGAGGGCCACCTTAGCACTATCCCGATGTCTTGAATCCAATGGAGTCAACGGTTCATTGATCCGAGCAACGGTCATGATTCTGTGGCACGTTGAACCCCACCTCCTACAGGCTTTCAGGGACACCTGTTGAATCCCTACCCAGGGCATAGAATGGAAACCGTGCATGAAAAAAATATTATATTTAAAGGTTTTGAATGATCTCAATACATGCACACTAAATTCAACTTCGTGAATCAACATGATTTGAAGCATAAGTCCACCGGATTTGAAAAAGTTGAGTTGGACATTAGATTGATTCTGAATTGAGTTTTGACAATAAGATAAGATTATGGTTAGGATTAGGGTTTTCTAGGTAGGGTTATGGTTATGGACCATGCATGTTAAACAATAAACCCTAGTTAGGGATAGGGTTTTCCAAGTTTGGCCTTCATTGGCATGAAATTAATTGTCCAGCTTTGGCCCAAATCTCTTATTATCTTTTAAGTAGAAATTAAACTTTTAAATAAAAAAAATGAGATGAAATTCCAACACTACTATGTACTACCCCTTTGGCAATGGACATGCGGGTATAAGAGGTGATCTGTCAAGAAGGAAATTATACAAGCCTTAAAATATAAGTTTATTGTTTTGGAATCTTGTTTCCATCATCCTAGTTGTATATATCGGCTGAAAAATTAGGGTTTTAGTCCTATAAGAGAGCCTACAAAGAAATTTGACAATATTACCTACTTGAAAAATTAGGGTTTTAGTCCTGTAAGAGAGCCTACAAAGAACTTTGATAGGTATGACCTACAGAGGTACATGTATGTCATCTAATGTTATGTATATCATGTGAATGAGATCTTGAAATGTTCATATGATTGATATATATGGTTTATTGATCATACGCAAAATTTGGCATGTTCATTAACTTGACATACAAGAGAATTTTTGGCATATTTATAAACAACATTATGGAAAATTTCGCATATCAAGAACAAAAAATTGACATATTCATAAGAAACATACATGGGAAAATTAAAATTACGATATATACCTCATCATGCTAGATCCCACCTAATATCATACAACCAAGGCCTCTAGATCATCTCTTATAATGGTGGTCTCCATTAGTCTCTTGTGCTATGTATCTTGTAAGAAGTAGCATACAAGAACACAAAATTGACATATTCATAAGAAACATACATGGGAAAATTAAAATTATGATACATACCTCATCATGCTAGATCCCACCTAATATCATACAACCTAGGCCTCCGGATCATCTCTTATAATGATGGTCTCCATTAGTCTCTCATGCTATGTATCCGGTAAGAAGTAGCGTACAAGAACACAAAATTGACATATTCATAAGAAACATACATGGGAAAATTACAATTATGATACATACCTCATCATGCTAGATCCCACCTATTATCATACAACTAAGCCCTCCAGATCATCTCTTATAATGATGGTCTCCATTAGTCTCTTGTGCTCTGTATCCGGTAACAAGTAGCGTACCTTCGATGAATTCTAACTAGGCATTGTTCGTACCTATAGGTTTGTACCAATGATTAAGTTGGTAAAGTGATACACACTTGCACCTGGTTTGTAATCCCTGTAAACATATCCACCCTTCTTTCTTGCATTGTTGTCATGTGTAAGATATTCACCTTTAACAACCATAGACCCTATGGGGAAGTGGTTGTTTTCATCATCAGTCATGGACATAATGAGGGTTTTCTTTCCCTCTATACAACGTGCCAACCAGTAATCACCGCCCCATTCACTATATTTTGAGGAAACCACTACATATATGTGTCCTGCATAGTATGATTGTAGGTATATGATCAAATATTTTTTGTGTGATACAAGGCCATTAATGTGAGTTTCAAGACTACATAAATTTTACAAAAAAATGTTAAGGAAATGCATCATACCAGGTTGTACAAGGTCTGATACATGATCAAAATCTATAGAAATAGACGATTGGTATTCTTCCAACGGAGTTAACTCAACAATTGCATGCTGATCAAGTGGAAGTGATATGTGATCCCGTCCATAATAAGCAAATGAAAGTTAAATCGTAAATTGTTCCTCAAGTTGATTTTCTTGTACAATTGTGTATATCCACCATCACCATGAAATGACATTGAAGCTTGATATCTTATCCTGTGTGCTCCTCAACCATGAAAGATATCCTCAATGTTGCACCTACATAACAAAAAGAATGATGGAGAATGTGTAAATTGTGAGTATTTTCACAGGCGGGCTTGTGCTTCTGAAAAAAACGCACGGTAATGGGATAAATTCATAAAAACAGAGTGAAGTTACTCTCGGACAAAAACAATTCACTGTTTTTACAGTCCCAAAATGCGCACACGTTATATAGAGTAAAAACGCGTATGCGATCTGTTTAAGTATAACGTACACGCAATATGGTTAAGCACAACTAATAGAGTGGGTGCACGGCTAGGGCAGTGAATAAGATCATAACTTCCCAAATGTTTTCTATGGCTAGCAACAAAACAAATGTTTTTAGTGTTCCCTTCTTTTCATGCATATAAATGTTTCTCTCTATAGCCCCAATAATCCCTACATATCCCTATCTCTTTCTAAATATACCTCCTTCATTCTCTCTGCATCCCTCCCTATATGTTCCTTTTTCTCCCTTACTCCATCCCTCCATACTGATGGTGATGAAGACGATGATGATTATCATGATGGTGATGATGATGATGATGATGATGATGATGACGATGGTGATGATGATGTTCATGATGTTGATGGTGATGATGATGATAATGTTGATGATGATGATGATGAAGGTGATGAGGAGGAGGAGGAGGAAGGTGATGTTGATGTTCATAATGACGATGGTGATGATGATGTTGATGTTGATGATGATGATGGTGATGATGATGTTGATGATGTTGATGTTGATGATGACGATGGTGATGAACATGATGATGATGATGGAGATGGAGATGATGATGAACATGATGATCATGCCTCTTTTGATGATGATGATCGATGATCAATGATCACGCTGATGATGATGGTGATGATGAGGATGAGGATGGTGATGATGGTGATGATGGTGATGATGATGATGATGAAGATGTTTATGATGATGATGAGAAGAATGATGAGGATGAGAATGATGAGGAGGAGGATGAGGATGGTGATGATGGTGATGATCATGATCATGAAGATGTTTATGATGATGAGGAGGAGGAGGATGAGGAGGATGAGGATGGTGAGGATGGTGATGATGATGGCGATGATGATGATGATGATGACGATGATGTTGTTGTTGATGATGATGATGATGATGACGATGATGTTGTTGTTGATGATGATGATGATGATGATGATGATGATGATGATGATGATGATGATGACGATGGTGATGATGATGATGATGATGATGATGACGACACTGGTGATGATGATATTCATGATGGTGATGGTGATGATGATGATCATGTTGATGATGTTGATGATGATGTTGATGTTGATGATGATGATGATGACGACGATGGTGATGATGATCATGGCGATGTTGATGATGGTTATGATGATGATGAAGATGATGGTGAGGATGTTGATGGTGATGATGATGATGATGAGGAAGAGGATGATGATGGTGATGATGATGATGATGATGATGATGATGGTGATGATGGTGATGATAGTGATGATGATGATGATAAGATGTTTATGATGATGATGATAAGATGTTTATGATGATGATGAGGAGGAGGATGATGACGAGGAGGAGGATGGTGATGATGGTGATGATGATGATGGTGATGGTGATGATGTTTGTGATGATGATGAGGAGGAGGGATGAGGATGGTGACGATGGTGATGATGATGGCGATGATGATGATGATGGTGACGATGATGTTGATGATGATGATGAGGATGAGGATGATGTTGATGATGATGATGATGACGATGACGGTGATGATGGTGTTCATGATGTTGATGGTGATGACGATGATGAAGATGATGATGATGAGGATGATGATGATGATGATGAGGATGATGTTCATGATGTTGATGGTGATGATGATGACGACGCTGGTGATGATGATGTTCATGATGTTGATGGTGATGATGATGATCATGTTGATGATGATGATGAAGGTAATGATGATGATGATGATGGTGATGATGATGTTGATGGTGATGTTGATGATCATGTTGATGATGTTGATGTTGATGATGATGATGATCATGGTGATGTTGATGATAATGCTCGATGATCAATGATCATGGTGATGATGAGGATGAGGATGGTGATGATGATTGATGACCGATGATCATAGTGATGATGAGGATGAGGATGGTGATGATGATCGATGATCAATGATCATGGTGATGATGAGGATGAGGATGGTGATGATGATGATGATGATGAAGGTTATGATGATGATGATGACGATGATGATGATGATGAGGTTGATGTTGATGATGATGATTATGAGGAGGAGGAGGAGCAGGATGATGATGATGAAGATGATGATGATGATGATGATGGTGATGATGATTTTGATCATGATGACGACGATGGTGATGATGATGTTCATGATGATGATGATGATGATGAGGAAGGAGATGTTGATGATAATGATGGCGATGGTGATGATGATTGATGACCAATGATCATGGTGATGATGAGGATGAGGATGGTGATGATAATGATGATGAAGGTGATGATGATGATGATGATGATGATGATGATGTTGATGTTGATGATGATGATGACGATGGGGATGGTGATGTTCATGATGTTGATGGGGATGATGATGATCATGTTGATGATGAGGAGGAGGAGGATGATGATGATGATGATGATGATGGTGATGATGATGTTGATCATGATGACGACGATGGTGACGATGATGTTCATGATGATGATGATGATGATGATGATGAGGAAGGCGACGCTAATGATGACGATGAGGATGGTGATGATGATCGATGATCAATGATCATGGTGATGACGAGGATGAGAATGGTGATGATGGTCGATGATCAATGATCATGGTGATGATGAGGATGAGGATGGTGATGATGATCGATGACCTATGATCATGGTGATTATGAGGATGAGGATGGTGATGATGATCGATGACCAATGATCATGGTGATGATGAGGATGAGGATGGTAATGATGATGATGATGATGAAGGTGATGATGATGATGAGGATGATGATGATGCCGATGATGATGTTGATGTTGATGATGATGACTACAATGGTGATGATGATGTTCATGATGTTGATGGTGATGATGATGATCATGTTGATGATGATGATGAGGAGGAGGAGGAGGAGGAGGAGGAGGAGGATGAAGAAGATGATGACGATGACGATGGTGATGATGATGTTGATCATGATGATGATGATGGTGATGATGATGTTCATGATGATGATGAAGATGATGAGGAACGTGATGCTGATGATGAGAATAAGGATGGTGATGATGATCGATGATCAATGGTCATGGTGATGATGACGATGAGGATAGTGATGATGATCGATGATCAATGATCATGGTGATGATGAGGATGGTGATGATGATCGATGAACAATGATCATGGTGATGATGAGGATGATGATTGTGATGGTGATCGGTGACCAATGATCATGGTGATGATGAGGATGAGGATGGTGATGATGATAATGATGAAGGAGGTGATGATGATGAGGATGATGAAGATGATGATGATGAAGATGTTGATATTGATGATGATGACGATGATGGTGATGATGATGTTCATGATGTTGATGGTGATGATGATGATCATGTTGATGATGATGAGGAGGAGGAGGAGGAGGAGGAGGAGGATGATGAATATGATGATGATGACGATGATGGTGATGGTTATGTTGATCATGATGATGATGATGGTGAGGACGATGTTCATGATGTTGATGATGATGATGAGGAAGGCGATACTGATGATGAGGATAAGGATGGTGATGATGATCGATGATCAATGACCATGGTGATGATGAGGATGAGGATGGTGATCATGATGATGATGAGGATGAGGATGGTGATCATGATCGATGACAAATGATCATAGTGATGATGAGGATGAGGATGGTGATGATGATCAATGACCAACGATCATGGTGATGATGAGGATGAGGATGGTGATGATGATGATGATGATGAAGGTGATGATGATGATGATGAGGATGATGATGATGATAATGATGATGATGTTGATGTTGATGATGATGAAGACGATGGTGATGATGATGATGATGATGATGATGATGATGATGATGATGTTGATGTTGATGATGATGAAGACGATGGTGATGATGATGTTCATGATGTTGATGGTGATGATGACGGTCATGTTGATGATGATGATGAGGAGGAGGAGGAAGGTGATGCCGATGATGAGGCTAATGATGATGATGATGATGAGGATGACGACGACGACGATGATGATGTTGATGTTGATGATGATGATCGTGTTTATGATGTTGATGATGTTGATGTTAATGATGAAGATGATGATGATGAAGATGGAGATGATGATGAACATGATGATCATGGCAATGTTGATGATGATGATCGATGATCAATGATGATGGTGATGATGAGGATGGTGATGTAGGTGATGATGATGATGATGTAGGTGATGGTGATGATGATGATGATGATGATGATGAAGATGTTTGTGATGATGAAGATGTTTATGATGATGACGATGAGGAGGATGAGGATGGTGACGATGGTGATGATGATGGCGATGATGATGATGATGATGATGACGATGACGATGATGTTGTTGATGATGATGATGATGATGATGATGATGATGATGATGAGGATGTTGTTGTTGTTGTTGTTGTTGTTGTTGATGATGATGATGATGACAACGGTGGTGATGATGATGACAACAATGGTGATGATGATGTTCATGATGTTGATGGTGATGACGACGATGAAGATGATGATGATGATGATGATGAAGGTGATCATGATGATGAGGATGATGATGATAATGAGGATGATGACAATGATGTTGATGATGATGATGATGATGATGATGACGACGTTGGTGATGATGATTTTCATGATGTTGATGGTGATGATGATGATCATGTTGATGATGATGATGAAGGCGGTGATGATGATGATGATGATGATGATGATGATGAAGGTGGTGATGATGATGATGATGATGATGATGATGACGACGCTGGTGTTGATGATGTTCATGATCTTGATGGTGATGATGATGATGAAGATGATGAATATGATGATGATGATGATGATGGTGGTGATGATCATGGCGATGTTGATGATGACGATCGATGATCAATGATCATGGTGATGATGATCGAATATCAATGATCATGGTCATGATGAGGATGAGGATGGTGATGATGATAGATGACCAATGATCATGGTGATGATGAGGATGAGTGATGACCAATGATCATGGTGATGATGAGGATGAGTGATGACCAATGATCATGGTGATGATAAGGATGAGGATGGTGATGATGATGATGATGAAGGTGATGATGAAGGTGATGATGATGATGATGACGACGATGGTGTTGATGATAATGATGAAAAATATGTTAACTACAATGCGCACACGTTTGGATTTTATAAATCACGTGCGCGTTTGGCTTTACTAAATCGCGCATGCATTTGGATTTACTAAATCGTGCTCGCGTATTGGTTAAATTCAAAAATAAATTCACACCAAATGACAAGGCCGAGCCTCCACCCATGCTTTAATGGAATTCCTATGCCTATGTGTCTGCTTTGTACTTTGCTTCGGATTCAACATGCCTATGCCTTGGAGTATGATAAACCATGGCTATTTCAACATTATATCCAAATTTCCAATATGCTCATGTTTAGCGGTTCATCTGATTATGTTACACACCTCCATTTTTTATGAGATTTTAGAAACAGATATGGTTTTTTTTGCAGATTCTAAATATGTAAATTTTAACAAGAATACATAATTTTTTTTATTTTTTTAATATTTATCTTCTGTCATCACTCCTCAACTCAAAAAATACACTGTTATTGTTTTGTCCATATCTCTCTCGTTTCTCAACCATTTAAAAAAAAATTGTATGGTGCACTAAAGAACACCAACCTCTACATGCTATAAAAACCCCACTTCCAAATAATTGCATTAAGACATTCAAACGCTGCACCCACAATTGACATACCATTTTCGAGGTTTGATCTCTTAGATAATTAAAAACAAATTTAAAAATATTATTTTTATTATTGGAAAAATAGTCGTGCACTAGTCCTCTATGTTCTCTATATGTATACCAGTTTTCATAAGTTTATTCCATCATTTAGACACTTAGACGCTACACCCACAAAAACATATACCTTATAATTTGTCCCAAAAATAAAAAGTGCCCGTTAAAAAATATCTAACTTTGTATAGTTAGCAACATTTTCAATAGAAAAAAATTATATATTTGGAAAGGTCATTTAGTTTCCTACATTTCTTGTTTTTAACTGATCACAAGATTCATTGTGGAAGTGTCTCAAAATATCCATGCAAGTTGATGGATATCTATTTTTTCATTTTTGTATTGCATCTAACGCGCCAAAAGAGACCCTCAACTTCTTGCACACACCCATAACAAAGATAAATAGTAATTGAGAACTTATGCATAGATAACACTTAGTTTGACACACACAATCTATTTAAAGAAAAAAATAGGTTTCGAAGATATACTCAATGGGTAATTACAACTACCCATAAAGATCAAGTAAAAGAAAAACTACCTACAAAAACCATAATCTATCCGAAAACAAAGTCTTTATAATTATATTATTTATTGTTTTTTAAGATAATAAATTTACAGTTAAAAAAATTATATAATATATATATTTAAATAAATGCATTATTATATATATATATATATATATATATATATATTCTTTCTTTCTTTTTCTTATGTGGGTAGTATATTACGTCGATAGAGGTTTTTATTTTTGATTTGGGGTGGACTAAAACCTATGCTTTTTTATCTATACATGAGGATGACACAATTGTACTATGAAGATTGGTTCTATGGCATTCATTCAAAATTCAAAATACATAATTATAAAAAAAGAATAACTCATAGTTGATGAATGGATAACCAACAATTCATGGCAGATAACTAGAAGAATGCCATATAAAAAGGAAAAAGAATATAGAAAAAGAAAAAGAATATAAAAAATAACTAATACTTGATAAATGGATAACAAGAAGAATGTGGGTGATAAAATCTAGTTGGGCATGGATAACTCATACTTGAACCATTTAACTAGAAGAATATGAGGAATAAGAAAATATTTACTATTCCATAACTATCGCTCAACCATCACTCAACCATTTGATCCCTATCCACCTGATCTAGTCACAAACTATGTGGGTGTGCTAGTCTTCCATAACAATCACATGCACTAAATTTATTATGTTGATAGGTGTTTCTATTTGAGATCTACCTATGAAGATGAGACAAGTGTACTATTGAGATTGATTTTATGGCACTATTTCAAAATTAGAAATAAACTATTATAAAAAAAATAAGAATATAAAACATAGAGATGCATGGATAAGTCATTGTTGATGAATGGATAACCAACAAAAAATAACTCATGTAGCTAGGCATGGATAAGTGAGTTGAACTCATTTAACTAGAGTAATATGAGGGATAACAAAAAAATCAAGGTGTCTCTCAAATATTTAATCCCTATCACTCTAATCCAACCACAAGCTGTGGGTGTGCTATTATAATATTATATTAATTTTGGTTTTTTTAAGATGGAAATATTACATTTTTCAAATATATTCATAAACTAGAAATAAATTATATATGAAAATACAATACATTGAAATTATATTAATATAAATAAGTTAATTGTATATTGTAATTAATTTTTACTTTGTAATACATAACATATATGTGTTTATTCTCATAATTTGGACTTGTTTAGCATTTATGAATATAAAAATTAATTAAGTGTAGGTCCTCATAGATAGATAAGTGGTAGCTAATAACTCTTTTAACTAAAAAAGGCTTCGAAAGAAGGCCATAAACAACCAACACAATGATAACTTATTTGACGAACTTAACTGATGGCCTAGCTACAAGTTGATAACTTATTAAAGAATTTAACTTATGCCTTATCTAGATTTACAAACCACAAGTTAAATCAAATTAAGTGATTATACTAGTGATATAAAACCATGGTACACAGGCAGATTCCCAATTCTCGAGGCTGACGCATTAGTCATTACATTATTCAAGGTATTGACCTAGCAAAATTGAGATATTTTGGACAACAAGAATAGGGTTTCTTTGGAACTGTGTTTTTGAAACATATGCATATGAATGTAAGCTGCTTGGCGAATTCATTAAAGATTATATTATTGTCAAACATGGTCTGAGAAGAAGTGCACCATAAGCTGAATTTGAAATCATATGCATTTCTTACAGTGACAAGGGCAAAAGCATCTGTAAGATAAGTGGTCGAAACATACCTTCGGATGCCAGGCACCTGAGCGCTTCTATGGAAGCTGTTGATTGCTGATTTTTGCCTTGGTTTTTCCCTATTCCACTCATTCCCACGCGAACACAGAAAATTGGAAGCAAACATCTCCAAATCCCTGCGTTTAGTGTCAACTTCTGATACCACTTTGCACTGCAACTGCAGTTTATATACAAATGCTTCACAACATGGATTTTTCTCTACATGGAAATTAAGTAGAATCGAATCATGGCAACATACACATCTACTGCATATTCATCAATCTCTAAAAATCTAAGCGCTTCAACGTCAAGAGACAAAGGAAAAATAACAATCTAATTTTAAACCTGAATCCAACAGATAGCAGGATCATGGCGGAAGCATTCATCTCGTAAAGAATATGTCTTATGAAAGAAAAACCCTAAAACTACAGCCAGTATTTTAAAGCGATCGGCCTCATCAAGGGTCAACCCATAAGGCTCCAAAGCTCGACGACGCTTCAAAAATTGACAGAAGCATGAAGCGATCTCTTTGGATTATTGCAGAAAAGATCGCGTTACATGCTTCTGTGGGACCTCATTGTTTTTTATTTTTTTATACGTCGTTCTTGGCTGCTTCATAAGACAAAACAGGTGACAAAGGTTTGTTAGGGCGAGAGGTTTGTTACAGGATGGACCAAAAAGCGCATGAAGCATGATCGATCAATGTGTACAGCTTGAAAATGAAAGCTTCTAGAACGTGATGATTCCAATACAACCTAAAACAGTTTTAAAATTAAAGAGTCAAATGTATAGTGTATGTCGATAGTGCGTTAGGTAAATGTGACAGACTCTATTAAAGAGTCAAATATATAGTGTATGTCTGGTAGTTCATAGTTTTCGACTTCATGGTATTTGGGTATCACGTGATATTAGCCTAAAATTATAGAAAGTGATGATTCCAATACAAGAGTTTTAAAATTAATAGTTGATGTCAAGTGTGTTAAGTAAACTTGACAGACTCTATTAAAGAGTCAAATGTATAGGGTATGTTTATGGTTCATAGTTTTTGACTTCACGGTATTTGGATATCTCATTATATTTGCCTATGGCGTTGTATGTGAAGAAGCTTGCTTAAAGGTTTGAGCGATTTCTTTGTAAAGTGCATAAGGAGACCAGTGCTTGGTCGAATAGCCACCAATGTTATGACCTGGTTGGTTAGAATACTAAATCTATAATGATAGCTAGTTTCCCATTGGGTTCCACCGAAATGATTTTTTGGCATTTTATTGTGTGTTTATTTATTGCTTGTGTTTATGTGCTTCTAATCATAAGAGGCCTTGTACATGTAAATAATTGGTGTGAAGAGGTGCAATGTGAAGAATCCATGTGAAGAGGTCTGGTTGTTTAATGTGAAAAATATGGTTGTTTCTCTAGGAGTGAAAAGGAAAGTTTGATGGTCCTCGAAGAAATAAACTTAGAAGATCATGAACATTGAGATAGAATCTTGGCAGTTGAAGAGTAGAGCCATTTGGATATACAATATTTTTTCAGAAGTATACGAACCATTGAAGAGTCATCAATGCAATTTGGAACATACAAACCCAAATGATCAAATGATTTCTTCTTAGACATAATTGGAGGATTGGGCTCTAGGACATTTCGAAACCATTTTCAAGATCTTAGTAATCTACATATTGACTCTCAACTTAAGGTAATTCAACATTTCCTGAGATTTTTTTTAGTGGGGGAAGGACTACAAGTTTGTAAGGAAGATTATTTGGGAGAGATATAGGCAATTTTGAAGAAATTTGCAAGGGAAAAAATCCCAGACTGAGATGGTTGGAAAGTATTTAATCCTTTTCTATGCTTTTTTTATATATGGGTCTAGATTTACTAGAGGTAGTAGAAGAATTATGAAGGAAAGAGTATATATCACGAGCCCTAATTAATTATACCTTTACTGCTCTTATCCCAATGATCTCTAAACCAACGTCATTCAATGAGTATAGACCAATTTCTCTCTACAATCAAGTGTACAAGATCATCACAAAAATAATCTCAAACATGATTAAGCCTATTCTTACTAAATGCTTGTCTATGGGACGGTTCAATTTTCTCCCAAATAGGAAAATATTGGATGCCTTAGGGATGTCAGGAAAGCATACATTCAATTAAAACAAAAAAAAATGAGTGCTCTAAATTTAAAAATGGATATAAGTAAGGCTTATGAAAGAGTTGAATGGGTCTGTTTGAGGCTAATACTTCTCCAAGTTGGACTACCTTTGGATGCGACGGACTAGATTATGGCCTATATCACTTTTTCTAGATTTGTTGTTCTTATAAACGAATCCCCTACAAAAAAATTTAGAAGTTCCACGGCGATCAGACAAGGCTTCCCAGTGTCTCCGCTATTATTTCTCTTGGTGATTGAAGGTCTTAGTAGGATTTTAGGGAAATCCAAGCATCATAAAAAAAAATACCTTGGGATCAAGGTTTCCTCCGTGCACTATATCACAAACTTATTGTTTATTGATGGTGTACTGATTTTTGGGGACGAAAGAGAGGAATAATGGAGTACATATTATGAGATTATTAATCTTTTTGTAGTGCCTTAGAGATGGAGGTGAGTATACATAAATATTCTCTAGTGCAAAATGTTATCAAGGATGATGTTATGAAGCAGGTTTTATGTCTTTTCTCTTGCCAGCGGGAGCACATTCACAAGGGTTTAAAGTATTTGGGATATCACCTTACTAAAGAATCAATTTGGTTTCTCAATAAAGTGGATAAAAGAATCAACTATTGGCGTTTTAAATGGCTATCATCGCCGTATACTAAATCTAGTAAATTACATTCTCGAAAGTATACCAGTTTTTTTGGATGTTTATGTTTACCATCCACTCTTCTATCTTATCTTGAGTAGAATTAGAAAGAAAATGATGAACTTTTTATTGTTAGGACATAATGATAAAGAGAAATTTCATTTGGTATACTAGGAAAATATTTGTATTGCAAAACATTTGGGGTCTCAGATATTAAAAACTTTGTTAGCACCATGTTTGAATTTTTTGAATTATAGAATTCGAATGGTGTGAAAGATGATCTTATTTAAGAAATCCTGCCGGAACGCTTTTCAGGTGAGTCTTGTTAGCAAGTTTCACCATTAGGAGTCGTTGGATAGGGAGTGGATCCTCATCTATGGAGATAGATCATGCTATAGATTAATACTGGCATCGGTGGGATAGGCATAAAATGTGTTGAGCCTCAACGGTCTAAATCCAAGAGGATGAAGATCGACGGTAGAGAGACATTTGTTGATGTATTTGTAACTTCAGAATGTATTCATCCGTATATCTTATGTATTGTACCCCCGATGTTTATTCCAGGAAGTGTCTGTAATGTATTTGGGTCATGTCATGCCCCGATGTTCCTATCGAGAGATTCAATAATGTAAACAATTCATGTAAAGTCATTGTGGGTAACCCTCCTATTGATCAAGGGCTAAAGTCCCCACAGTTGTTATTAGAATCTCCTAGAGAAGTCTGCCCTAGGTGAGTTAATGTCAGTGAGGTCATTAGTACCCTAGTTGTGGTTACTCGAGCCTACATAACTGATTTAGGATTACTCGATCCTACATAACAGAGTTAAAGGTTAAGTGAATGAAAGAATATAAATAGAGAGTGAGAATCTCTATATATCACACACAAACTCACTCACTGGGGCGCATTAGTGAGAGAGAAGAAGTTGGGATCATAGAGAGAGACTACTACTGTCGGGAGATCATCTTTATGTTTTCGGGTTTTACTTTTGGTGCTGATTCTATCTCTGAGGAAGTTGTGGGGTTTTCTCCTTTATGGTTTCCCCGAGGAAAATATTTGTGTCTATTATCTCTTGTGTTTGATTGTTGTGCTTGTTATTCTCTCAGTTAAAGATCCTAATATAATGCTAGCTTGAATGATAAAAATATTACATGGTATCAGAGCTAACCTGAGAAGAAGACATTGTGCAGCTGTAGAAGCTAGATCTTCTTACTTTTTGGATCTCTCTCCACAATCCATCAGAAAAAGTATGCTAGGATGAATCTCCATTGAAGGGTGCATCTTTCTGTCGAAGCAGAATTCGATTCCGGACATTTTCAGTTTTAGGTGCAAGAAATTAGGGATTCTTACAAAAGAGGAATTTTTGAGTAAGCCTGGCATAGGATTTCTCTCCTCATCAAAATCAAAGTTTAGAGACCTGGGTCAAGATTTTTGGTTGGGTGAAACTCTGGGAAAGTCAAACCCTAGTTTGACCCTAGGCTAGAAAAACCCTAAATACTAAAACTGATAAGTTTTGGTACATTTGCTACATCTCAATATTTCAGAAGTCTGAGGGGCCTAAACTTCCACGGGTAGAATATAAACGCCTTGTGTACGTTGTTTCCAAGTTTCAGTCTCAGATTTGCTATATTCTAGGAGATATGATTCCTCTAAGTTAGGGTTCCACCCTCTCCCATGATTCATCCCCAAAAAGGCCACCTAGGGAGACTTGCTATATCTCGAGCTACGAAGTTTCAAATGAAATTTCTGGAGATGTTCCAGAAAGGCCATGGACTTTACTTTCTATGGTCCAAGTTTCAGACCTAGAAGATGAAACAGGAACACGTGGTCATCTGTATAACTTCACTATGTTGAACAATCCTGAAACAGGTCACCTTGGGAAAATCCTCATAAGTCCCAATTGATGAAACCAATTCTGATGAAACCTATGGTGTTGGAATAGGGACACGAGAGGATATCTCAGTGCGAATTTTACGACACAAAGGAGTATTAATTTCAGAGATACCACAGAAACAATATTAGGCATTTCTGCAAAAGAAATTGGAAAACTAGGGATTCCTGTTCTGGGAGCTTCTCTCCACTATTTTCATAGAAGGAGTACATTGGACAGATCACCTTGAAGAGGTCTATTTTTCTATCCAATCAGATCTAAAATATTCTAAGTTTTGAAAATTAGGGTTTCTTTGACAAACCCTAGATCAGCCAGCTCCGGAACAAGGACGGACACCTCAAATCGATAAGATCTAATCCTTTGCTATTTTCATTTGAGGTTCTCATTTCAAAGTGATCTATTACAACAGCTTGATGATAATATTGGTGAAGTTTAAAACTTCCAAGCATGGAAGTATATGATCTCTCTGAAGAAAATGAATTGGACACCTACATAAGTAGAGAGGTTCTAGTTCCAGAGGGAGATGAGGCTAAAATCCTTACACCAGAAGAACTTGGTCAAGGACAAGAAGATCATTGCTGATTCAATCATGGATCACCTTATACCAAAAGTGTCTTCCCTAAAGACACCAAAAGAGATCTTTGATTCCTTGACCAAGCTATTTGAAGGAAAGAACATAAATCGGAAGATGACCTTAAGAAACCAGTTGAAGAATGTGAAGATGTAGAATGCAAAGGCCATACAGCCATACTTTACATGGGTCTCTCAAATTAAAGAACAACTTGAAGCTGTAGAAGAAGAATTGGAGAATGCAGAAGTTGTGATAACCACCTTGAATGGCCTCCCAAGATCATGGGATTCATTCATTCGAGGAATGTGTGCCAGAAGGAAGTGATTACTTTCAACACACTCTCGGAAGAAGAAGAAGCTCGACTCATAATAAGAGAAGAGAGGATGGGAGCAACTGAAGATCAAATGCTCACCATCCAAAGAAGATCCCTCAAGTGATGAGGAATATGAAGGACTCAACTCTTGAAGAAACTTTTATCCATCTTAGCATTTGGATAATAAATAGTGAATGAAAAAGATGATGCATGAATAATTTGTAACTTATGCATAGATAACACTTAGTTTGACACACACAATCTATTTAAGTAAAAAAATAAGTTTGGAAGCTTACTCAATGGGTAATTACAACTACCCATAAAAAACAAGTAAAAGAAAAACTACCTACAAAAACCATAATCTATCCTAAAATAAAGTCTTTACAATTATATTATTTATTGTTTTTTAAGATAATAAATTTACAGTTAAATTTTTTTTATAATATGTATATTTAAATAAATGCATTATTATAATATTATAACATTAA
>LPNX010085308.1:1172307-1296552 GCA_001517045.1 Pseudotsuga menziesii
TTTTTATTTGAGATTTGGGGTGGACTAAAACTTATGCCTTTTCATCTATAGATGAGGATGAGGCAATTGTACTGTGAAGATTGATTCTATGGCATTCATTCAAAATTCAAAATAAATAATTATAAAAAAAAGAATAACTCATAGTTGATGAATGGATAACCAACAATTCATGGCAGATAACTAAAAGAATGCCATATAAAAAAGAAAAGAATATTAAAAAAGTAAAAGAATATAAAAAATAACTGATACTTGATAAATGGATAACCAAAAGAATGTGGGCGATAAAATATAGTTGGGCATGAATAACTCATACTTGAACCGTTTAACTAGAAGAACATGAGGAATAAAAAAATATTTACCATTCCATAACTATGTCTCAACCATTTGATCCTTATCCACCTAATCTAGTCACAAACTATGAGGGTGTGTTAGTCTTCCATAACAATCGTGCATGCACTAAATTTATTATGTTGATAGGTGTTCCTATTTGAGATCTACCTATGAGAATGAGACAGGTGTACTATTGAGATTGATTATATGGCACTATTTCAAAATTAGAAATAAACAATTATAAAAAATAAGAATATAAAACATAGGGATGTATGGATAACTCATTGCTGATGAATGGATAACCAACAAAAAATAACTCATGTAGCTAGGCATGGAAAAGTGAGTTGAACTCATTTAACTAGAGTAATATGAGGGATAACAAAAAAATCAAAGTGTCTCTCAAATATTTAATCCCTATCACTCTAATCCAACCACAAACTATATAGGTGTGCTACTACAGTATTATATTATTTCTCATTATTTTAAAATGGAAATATTGCATTTTTCAATTATATTCATAAACTAGAAATAAATTATATAATTTATATATGAAAATACAATACATTGAAATTATATTAATATCAATAAGTTAAATGTATATTGTAATTAATTTGTACTTTGTAATACATTACATACATGTATTTATTCTCATAATTTAGACTTGTTTAGCATTTATGTTCTTTCTATATTACATGAGATGAAGTGTACTTTTTAGTTTGATTTTATGGCACTACCACTTCCAAATTTAAAATAAACAATTATAAAAGAAAAAAAATGAATATAAAAATTAATTAAGTATAAGTTTTCATAGATGAATAAGTGGTAGCTGATAACTCTTTTAATTAGAAAAGGCTTCAAAAGAAGAAAAGGCTTCAAAAGAAGACCAATAATAACATGTAGCTAGGCCATAAACAACCAACACAATAATAACTTAACTTATGGCCTAGCTACAAGTTGATAACTTATTAAAGAATTTAACTTATGCCTTATCTAAATTCACAAACCACAAGTTAAAACCGTGGTACATTGGCAGATTCCCAACCATTTGAAATTCCAACCCTGCTAGTGATATAAAACCATGGTACATTGGCAGATTCCCAATTCTCGAGGCTGACGCATGAGTCATTACATTATTCAAGGTATTGACCGAGCAAAATTGAGATATTTTGGACAACAAGAATAGGGTTTCTTTGGAACTGTGTTTTTGAAACATGTGCATATGAAATGTAAGCTGCTTGGCGAATGCTTCATTAAAGATTATGTTATTGTCAAACATGGTCTGAGAAGAAGTGCACCATAAGCTGAATTTGAAATCATATGCATATCTTACAGTGACAAGGGCAAAAGCATTTTTAAGATAAGTGGTCGAAACATACCTTCGGATGGCAGGCACATGACCGCTTCTATGGAAGCTTTTGATCGCTGATTTTTGCCTTGCTTTTTCCCTATTCCACTCATTCCCACGCGAACACAGAAAATTGAAAGCAGACATCTCCAAATCCCTGCGTTTAGTGTCAACTTCTGATACCACTTTGCACTGCAACTGTAGTTTATATACAAATGCTTCACAACATGGATTTTTCATCAATCTCTAAAAATCTAAGCGCTTCAACATCAAGAGACAAAGGAAAAATAACAATCTAATTGAAAACCTGAATACAACAGATGGCAGGATCATGGCGATATGTCTTATGAAAAGAAAAACCCTAAAACTAGGGCCAGTATTTTAAAGCGATCGGCCTCATGAAGGGTCAACCCATAGGGCTCCAAAGCTCGACGACGCTTCTAAAATTGACAGAAGCATGAAGCGATCTCTTTGGATTATTGCAGAAAAAATCGCGTTACATGCTTCTGTGGGACCTCATTGTTTTTTATTTTTTTATACGTCGTTCTTGGCTGCTTCATAAGAAAAAATAGGTGACAAAGGTTTGTTAGGGCGAGAGGTTTGTTACAGGACGGACCAAAAAGCGCATGAAGCATGATCGATCAATGTGTACAGCTTGAAAATGAAAGTTTCTAAAATTATAGAACGTGATGATTCCAATACAACCTAAAACAGTTTAATGTATACTGTATGCCGACAGTGCGTTAGGTAAATCTGACAGACTCTATTAAAGAGTCAAATATTTAGTGTATGTATGTAGTTCATAGTTTTCGACTTCATGCTATTTGGGTATCACATGATATTAGCCTAAAATTATAGAAAGTGATGATTCCAATACAAGAGTTTTAAAATTAATAGCTGATGTCAAGTGTGTTAAGTAAACTTGACAGACTCTATTAAAGAGTCAAATATGATACGGTATGTTTATGGTTCATGGTTTTTGACTTCATGGCATCTTGGGTATCTCATGATATTTTCCTATGGCATTGTATGTGAAGAAGCTTGCTTAAAGGTTTGAGCGATTTCCTTGTAAAGTGCATAAGGAGACCAGTGCTTGGTCGAATAGCCACCAATGTTATGACCTGGTTGGTTAGAATACTAAATCTATAATGATAGCTAGTTTCCCATTGGGTTCCAAGGCAATGATTTTTTGGCATTTTATTATGTGTTTATTTATTGCTTGTGTTTATGTGCTTCTAATCATCAGAGGCCTTGTACATGTAAATAATTGGTGTGAAGGGGTGCAATGTGAAGAATCCATGTGAAGAGGTCTTGTTGTTTAATGTGAAAAATGTGGTTGTTTCTCTAGGAGTGAAAACGAAAGTTTGATGGTCCTCGAAGAAATAAACTTAGAAGATCATGAACATTGAGATAGAATCTTGGCAGTTGAAGAGTAGAGCCATTTGGATATACAATATTTTTTCAGAAGTATACGAACCATTGAAGAGTCATCAATGCAATTTGGAACATACAGACCCAAATGATCAAATGATTTCTTCTTAGGCATAATTGGAGGATTGGGCTCTATGACATTTTGAAACCATTTTCAAAGATCTTAGTAATCTAAATATTGACTCTCAACTTAAGGTAATTCAACATTTCCTGGGATTTTTTTCAATGGGGGAAGGACTACAAGTTGGTGAGGAAGATTATTTGGGGAAGATATAGGCAGTTTTGAAGAAATTTGTGAGGGAAAAAATCCTAGAGTGAGACGGTTGGAAAGTATAATCCTTTTCTATGTTTTTATTATATATGGGTCTAGATTTACTAGAGGTAGTAGGAGAATTATGAAAGAAAGAGTATATATCACGAGCCCTAATTAATTATACCTTTACTACTCTTATCCCAATGATCTCTAAACCAACGTCATTCATTCAATGAGTATAGACCAATTTCTCTCTACAATCTAGTGTACAAGATCATCACAAAAATAATCTCAAACATGATTAATCCTATTCTTACTAAATGCTTGTCTATGGGACGGTTCAATTTTCTCCCAAATAGGAAAATATTGGATGCCTTAGGGATGTGAGGAAAGCACACATTCACTTAAAACAAAAAAAATGAGTGCTCTAAATTTAAAAATGGATATAAGTAATGCTTATGAAAGAGTTGACTTGGCCTATTTGAGGCTCATACTTCTCCAAGTTGGACTACCTTTGGATGCCACGAACTAGATTATGGCCTATATCACTTTTTTCTAGATTTGTTGTTCTTATAAACGAATCCCCTACAAAATATTTAGAAGTTCCACGGGGATCAGACAAGGCTTCCAAGTGTCTCCGCTATTATTTCTCTTGGTGATTGAAGGTCTTAGTAGGATTTTAGGGAAATCCAAGCATCATAAAAAAAAATGAAAAAAAACTCCTTGGGATCAAGGTTTCCTCCATACACTATATCACAAACTTAATGTTTATTGATGATGTAGTGATTTTTGGGGACGAAAGAGAGGAATAATGGATTACATATTATGAGATTATTAATCTTTTTGCAGTGCCTTAGAGATGGAGGTGAGTATACATAAATATTCTCTAGTGCAAAATGTTATCAAGAATGATGTTATAAAGCACGTTTTATGTCTTTTCTCTAGCCAGCGGGAGCACATTCACGAGGGTTTGAAGTATTTGGGATATCACCTTACTAAAGAATCACTTTGGTTTCTCAATAAAGTGGATAAAAGAATCAACTATTGGCATTTTAAATGGCTATCCTTGCGGTATACTAATTCTAGTAAATTACGTTCTTGAAAGTATACCCGTTTTTTTGGATGTTTATGTTTATGATCCCCTCTTCTATCTTATATTGAGTAGAATTAGAAAGAAAATGATGAACTTGTTATTGTTAGGACATAATGACAAAGATAAATTTCATTTGGTATACTATGAAAATATTTGTATTTTGTTATTGTTAGGACATAATGAAAAAGAGATAATTTCATTTGGTATACTAGGAAAATATTTGTATTGCAAAACATTTGGGGTCTCAGATATTAAAAACTTTGTTAGCACCATGTTTGAATTTTTTGAATTATAGAATTCGAATGGTTTGAAAGACAATCTTATTTAAGAAATCTCGCAGGAGCGCTTTTCAGGTGAGTCTTGTTAGCAATTTTCACCATCACGAGTCGTCGGATAGGGAGTAGATCCTGATCTACAGAGATAGATCATGCTACAGATTAATACTGGCATCGGTGGGATAGGCATAAAATGTGTTGAGCCTTAACGGTCTAGATCCAAGGGGATGAATATTTATGGTAGAGAGACATTTGTTGATGTATTTGTAACTTCAGAATGTATTCATCCGTATATCTTATGTATTGCACCCCCGATGTTTATTCCGGGAAGTGTCTGTAATGTATTTGAGTCATGTCCTGCCCTGATGTTCCTATCGGGAGATTCAATAATGTAAACAATTCATGTAAAGTCATTGTGGGTTACCCTCCTATTGATCAAGGGCTAAAATCCCCATAGTTGTGGGGCACTAGGGTTATTAGACTCTCCTAGAGAAGTCAGCCCTAGGTGAGTTAATGTAAGTCGGGTCATTAGTACCCTAGTTGTGGTTACTCAAGCCTACATAACTGAGTTAGGATTACTCGATCCTACATAATAGATTTAAAGGTTAAGTGAATGAAAGAATATAAATAGAGAGTGAGACTCTCTATTTATCACACACACACTCACTCACTGGGGCTCATGAGTGAGAGAGAAGAAGCTGGGATCAGAGAGAGAGAATACTGCTGTCAGGAGATCATCTTTATGTTTTCGGGTTTTACTTTTGGTGCTGATTCTATCTCTGAGGAAGTTGCTGGGTTTTCTCCTTTATGGTTTCCCCGAGGAAAATATTTGTGTCTATTGTCTCTTGTGTTTGATTGTTGTGCTTGTTATTCTCTGAGTTAAAGATCCTAATATAATTCTATCTTGAATGATAAAAATATTACATGCTATCAAATCTAAACTGAGAAGAATCCATTGTGCAGCTGCAGAAGCTAGAGCTTCTTACTTTTTGGGTCTCTCTCCACAATCCATAAACAAAAGTATGCTAGGATGAATCTCCATTGAAGGGTGCATCTTCCTGTTGAAGCAGAATTCGATTTCGGACATTTTCAGGTTTTCGTGCAAGAAATTAGGGATTCTTACAGAAGAGGAAATTTTGAGTGAGCCGAGCATAGTATTGCTCTCCTCATCAAAATTGAAGTTTAGAGACCTAGTTTGAGATTTTTGGTTGGGTGAAACTCTAGGAAAGTCAAACCCTAGTTTGACCCTCGGCTGGAAAAACCCTAAATACTAAGACTAATATGTTTTGGTACATTTGCTACATCTCAAGATTTCAAAAGTCTCAGGGGCCTAAACTTTCACAAGTTGAAGATAAACTCCTGATGTACAATGTGTCCAAGTTTTCGCCTCATATTCGCTATATTCTAGAAGATATGATTCCTCTAAGTTAGGGTTCCATCCTCTCCCAGGATTCATCCCCAAAAAGGACACCAGGAGAGACTTGCTATATCTCGAGCTACAAAGGTCCAAATGAGATTTTTGGAGATAATCCAGAAATTCCATGGACTGTACTTTCTATGGTCCAAGTTTCATACCCAGAAGATGAAACATGGACATATGGTAGTTTGTACAACTTCACTATGCTAAACAATCTTGAAACAGGTCACGTTGAGAAAATGCTCATAAGTCCCAATTGGTGAAACCAATTCTGATGAAACCTATGGTGTTGGAATAGGGACATGCGAGGATACCTCATTGTGAAGTTTCCAACATAGAGGAGCAGTAATTTCGGAGATACCACAGAAATAGTATCAGGAATTTTTGCAAAAGAAATTGGAAAAATAGGGCTTCCTGTTCCAGGAGCTTCTCTCCACTATTTTTAGAGAAGGAGTACATTAGAAAACTCACCTTGAAGAGGTCTATCTTTCTATCTAATCAGATCTAAAAGATTCTAAGTTTTGAAAATTAGGTTTTCTCTGACAAACGCTAGATCAACGAGCTCCGGAACGAGGACGGACACCTCAAATCGGTAAGATCTAATCTTTTGCTATTTTCATCTGACGTTGTCATTTCAAAGTGATCTATTACATCTTCTTGATGATGATATTGGTGAAGTTGGAAACTTCCAAGCATGGAAGTATATGATCTCTATGAAAAAAATGAATTGGACACCTACATAAGTAGAGAGGTTATAGTTCTAGAGGGAGATGAGGCTAAAAGCCTTAGACCAGAAGAACTTGGTCAAGGCTAAGAAGATCATTGTTGATTCAATCACAAATCACCTTATACCAAAAGTGTCTTCCCTAAAGACACCAAAAGAGATCTTTGATTCCTTGACCAAGCTATTTGAAGGAAAGAACATAAATTAGAAGATGACCTAAAGAAACCGGTTGAAGAATGTGAAGATCTAGAATACAGAGACCATACAGTCATACTTTATATGGGTCTCTCAAATAAAAGAACAACTTGAAGCGGTAGAAGAAGAAGTGGAGAATGTAGAAGTTGTGATAACCACCTTGAATGGCCTCCCAGGATCATGGGATTCATTCATTCGAGGAATGTGTGCCAGAAGGAAGCACGAAGGAAGTGATCACCTTCAACAGACTCTCGGAAGAAGAAGAAGCTTGACTCATAATAAGAGAAGAGAAGATGGGAGCAACTGAAGATCAAGCTCTGACCATCCAAAGAAGATCCCTCAAGTGATGAGGAATATGAAGGACTCAACTCTTGAAGAAACTCTTATCCATCTTAGCATTTGGATAAGAAATGATGAATGAAAAAGATGATGAAGCTGAAGGCTCAAGAAGGAGTCTACCCACGAAACAAATAAAGATAAGTATTCAATTGTCATTTCATGATATTGTTTTGTTATGCATTTGTTTATATTCAGTTAATGTATTATGCATGATAGAATGTTTGCATTAATGACAGTATACTACTAATATGCATGCAATGGGTAAGTAGCTCATGGTGCTATACAACTCTCCATTGCTACTTATCTAAAATGAAACCTCTTGTTGACATATTGGATTAGTGCACAATCTCAATGTTGTCTTGGTAGAGATGGAAGGCATCTAGAAAGTTTCCATGAGATATGGATCAATGTTGTATTGGCTAAAATAGTTGCATAATCATATATCTTGATGCAAAAGAATTTTCAATTATGAATATACCTTATGAAAATTTTCTAACCATACAACTAATGCATTTGACTTGTAGCAAAGATCATGTAAAATCGCCTACAAGCAAATAATGATGAGACTTGTTCCGAAGAACAAGTAACAACAGTTCAAAGATGAAGAATAATATGACGAATGCAATGACATCATTGATGCAGAACCTTCCAGCCATGAAGAAGTAACTGAGAAGAAAGGGAAGACCAGTTCAAGAAGAATGATGTCTAGGATGCAAAATCGATACATGAAGGGAAGTTCATAGTTCCATAATGCAGTAGATGGAAACATCGTAGGATATAAGGTAAGATTCGTAGCACGAGGCTTCTCATGAAAAGAAGGAATAGACTACGAAGAGACATTTGCATCCAGTGGGAGTTGAGGCATATGATAGGAAGACTCATGTGCAAATTAAAGAAGACCTTGTACAAGCTCAGAAGACACCCATGGGATAATACATACATGAGGAGCTTGAAAAATATGACAAGCTCACAGATGGGTGCAAGAAGAACCTTTGAAAAAGTTCAAGATAGAGGATCTTGGTATCCAGTGATCCTAGATGGATACATAGAATATTAGTAGCAGAGGAAGCTACTTGTCACTCTGCTACAGAATGTTTTAGTACATAGAGTACGAAAGACAGAGGGAGAATGATGCTTCGCTTCAAAGGGAGTGACTACAGAAGATCCTGAGGTTTGACATGGTACAACAGGATGAACATCTTACTGATGATTCTAGGATTTACTGAGAGTAAAGCATATTCCAACGGTTGGTGAACATCAAGTCCTATCACCACCACTAAAAGCAGTACTCAGACCTCTCAACTGGGCAAGCTCAATCAATATTTCATCATTGGGGTCCATAGCCGCAACTGCAATAAAAAAATCAATAAGAAAATAATTAGAAATGTATACATGGTATATAATGACATCTCTTCAAAATTGAAAATGTAAATTAAGGAAAAATCAGGTTACATACATTTAAAACTCAGGTTACAAGTAATTTAATGGCATTCACTTACATACATTTAAAACTTAAAATTAGACATTTAACAATTAAATAATGAGTTTCGTTCAACTTCTTTCTAGAAGTTAAGGCACTTCTTCACCCTCATTGGTGACTTTTACATATATCAATTTTAAAATTATTTTCATTTACAAAATAGATTTAGCACTTCCACAATTTTGTTGTTCTATCTAAGTTTCAAGTTAGTTCAATTGGTAAGACATTTTCATACTATTTTTTTTAAGAGTTTTTTGGGGTCAGGCATTTTGTTAAAATACCCTAGGGTTTACAACCTCTACCATCCACTAAGATGGGGAAGTATTGCTAAATTTCCTATGCATGTTTTCATGTGAAAAACTCTAGTTCTATCTAAAATATACAATGCCAATACCTTAATAAAAGAACTAATAAAAAAATCCAAATCTTTTAAAATTACATCAGTTATTTCTTCAACTATGTTTTTGAATTTTGTTACTCAAAATAAAAGGAAGTTTCTTTCTTCCATTAGTATAAATTACTTGTTATATTGATATTATGATATGTAAACTTTTATATATAAAAAAGTAAAGTATTATATAGATTGACATTCTTTATATTCCATATAAATTTATGAAACATTTAAACTTATTTGAATTAAACAATATAAAATTTAAATAAAAAAGTTCCAAATCCTTTAAAATTATATAAATGGTTTCTGTAGTTATGTTTTTTAATTTTGCTGCTCAAAATCAAACAAAGTTTCTTTGTCCCATCAAACATTAGCTTGGGAGTTGTTGGATTGATTATTCTATTAAAAAACACAATTATAGGGTAAAAATTGACAAAAAAAAGAATGCTTTGGGTGATTGAATTACCTTGTTGGATGACAATTCACGAGTGAAATCTCCTCCCCTCAACCTAAATCATCTTCTGCAACAATCCCAAGTAGTGAACTCACTCCAAAACGCTCCAATTTCCCTTCAATTTCGCGTTCTTGATTGTTAAAATGGGCCGCGGTTTTTGGGCCTGTGTATTTAAATTTTTCTTATGATTTACAAATCGCATACGCATTTTATAACTACATATCACGATCACGTTTTATAGTTATATAACGCGTACGCGATATGGCTTCCTATCCTACATGTGCCATGACATGTCAGGCTCAGGTTGAACCATACCAAGTGCTATGTTAGGCTCGGGTTGATGTATTTTTTGGTAATGTGATCTTGTTTTTGAAAACTAGGATTGCATCAAAAAGGTCCGTAAACTTCTTGCACACACCCATATCCTAACCTACTCCAAGATGGACGAAGAACATCAACAACACTTGGAAATTGTGCTAGAGACCTTAAGAGAGTATGAGTTGTATGCTACATTCAAGAAGTGTGAATTCTTTAAGAAATAAATTTAGTACTTAGGTCATGTCATTTCAGAAGACGGGATCGCGGTAGATCCACAAATGATTAAGGATATTTCAGAATGACCCGTGCCTAAGGATGTTGCTGACATTCAATCCTTCATGGGACTCACCACTTACTACTCAGGATTCATCCAAATATTCTCAAAGATGGCCTATCCCATTACTTCCTTACAAAAGAAGGGAGTAAGGTTTGTGTGGTCCTTGATGTGTCAGGAAAGTTTTTAAAATCTAAAAAGATTGTTAACCATGGCCCCAATTTTGAAGGTGGATGACCTTTATAAAGACTACATAGTCTGTATAGATGCTAGTAAAGAAGGATTGGGGGGAGTATTATCTCAATAAGGGCATGTGGTATTTTATGAATCTTGCAAAATATGAATGAAATTATGTAGTGTGTGATCTAGAATTGGCAGCAGTAGTGCACACCTTAAAAATGTGGTGCCACTACCTGTTAAGGAAAAGGTTCGTTTTATTAACAGACAACACCTGCGTGAATAATATGTTTACTCAGCCAGGGCTAAATGCCAAACAAGTAAGATGGATGGCCTTCTTAAGTGAATTCAATTTTTGATTAAAGCATATCAAGGGTAAGGAAAATAGGGCAACTGATGCACTTAGTCGACGAACTCACAAAGTATATGAGATTACTATGAGCCAACCAGAAAATGAGCTAATGAGCAGGATAAAAACAGTCAGCATCCATGATGCTGAATATGAAAATTTACTTAATAAATTGCTGAAAGACGAGGTAAACATAAATGGGACAGAATTCAAAGTAGATCAAAGAGGGTTAGTTTGGTTTAAAGGGAGAATATACACGCCTAACATTGAATATTTAAAACTGTTTATTCTAAATGAAATACACAAACCTCCTTATGAAGGGCACCCAATTACCAAAAGATGATAACAACCCTCAGAAAGCAATTCTTTTGTCTCAAATTAAAGGAATATTTAGTTGAGTATCTGTCTAAATGTTTTGAATGTCAACATGTGAAGGCTGAACATCAACATCTAGCAGGTTTGTTACAAACTTTTCCAACTCTCGAATGGAAACGGGAGGTAATATATTTGGATTTTATCACAGGTTTTCCATTAAATAAAAAACAACATGATTCAATTATGGTTGTAGTAGATAAGTTAAGCAAGTCTGCTCATTTTATTCTTTGTGAATTCAACTTCTAAGGATGTTAATGTTACAGAAATATTTCTGAAGGAAGTATTCTGACTTCATGGAATACCAAGGATGGTAATTTATGACCGGGATGTCAATTTTACATCAAAATTTTGGAAATCATTGTTTGCAGGTTAGAAACCAAGATAAATTTCAGCACTAGTTATCACCCTGAGACAGATGGACAAACATAACGAACAAAAAAAGTCATCGAAGACATGCTGAGAATGTATGTCATGGAGAGGCCCACTAAGTTAGAAGACTATTTTCATCTTGTAGAGTTTGCATACAGTAATGGTTATCATTCCTTAGCTAAGATAAGCCCATTCAAAATCCTTTCTGGAAAAAAGTGTAGCACCCCTGTTAGCTCGGATAGCCATGTGGATCATCTCATAGTAGGACCTGAAATGTTGCAAGACATGGAACAAATTGTTCAAGAGGTACAAAAGAACTTGAAGGTGGCACAGGATCACCTAAAGAGTTATACTGACTTGAAGAGACAACATAAAAAAAAATTGGTCGAAGATCATGTTTACCTCCGAGTCAAGCCCAAAAAGAGATCCCTGAAATTGGGAAGTTGTACCAAATTAGCACCACGGTTTTGTGGACCCTTTCAAATATTGGAAAGGATTGGATCTGTGGAATAAAAAAATTCTCTTCCATCACACTTGAGAATGCATAATGATTTTCATATTTCATTACTGAAGAAATATATACATGATTCCACTCATATCATTCACGGGAATGTGGTACAAGTGGAACCAAAAGGAAAATTTAAAGTGGAACCTCTCTGCATTTTGGACAGGAAGGAAACATCACCATGGAACCAGGTCATCTCTCGGGTTAAGGTGCAATCGAAGCACTTTATCCCGGAGGAGGCGACTTGGGAAATAGAGGAAGTTTTGCGACAGAAGTACCCATGTTCATTTCTATAAGTTGTGGAGGAAGACTAAGAAAACCATGGACAGTGTTGCAACAAGGGGGAGTCGATGTAATATCCCCAAATTTATAAACATTATTTTGTAATATTTAAATGACAGTTGTATTTTAATGAGTTGGGTTGATTCTGGAATCCGTCCAAATGGTCTGTGGAGGACAGTTGTAACTGCTATATTTTTCCTTTAATGAAATTTTGAATGAAAGGGACAACCATGTTTAAACAAGATACTATGCATGCAATAGGGGGAGACATAAATAAGTGAACCTCATGGAAGTACACCGGGCGTTGGAACACCTTAATGGCCCCATCCAAACCCTAGAGAAAGAAGGGGACATAGTGGTTGACAGATATTCAATGGAGAATGGGTTGTAGTTGCAAAAAATTAAGACGGGACATAACCTAGAGAAATAAGGGGACGTAGTGGTTGACGGTGATTCCTTGGGGAATGGACCGTAGCCGCAAAGTAAGACCTAGGAAAGCCAAACTATAAGAGAGCATATGTGAGGAGGCAGGACGCTGCTGAGTATGATGGGACAGAATGAACTCTTTCTGTGTGAGTAGTCTGTGTTAGGAAAGAGTTGAAGAGATACTTGTTGTGTGAGCAATCTGTGTTAGGAAAGTGATTTCTAGTTGGAATATTGAACTGAGGTTAGCTCTCTCTGCTCTTGTAACACATAGTTTAGCTTGAGAGTGATTGAGGACAAAGAAGATATGTGACGAATCTACGATTGTGTGGAACGTGGATGTTCCCTTTCTATTCTGGCACGCTTTACAAACAGGTTCCATTACTGTGTTTATGTTTCCACAAATCTATTAATCTTAGGGCATATTTGTATGTGTATAAATGTGTGTTTCAATGTTAATGAAATGATAAATACTAGTTTTAAGTTTCTTGCTGAAAATGTTGCTTATGAACTGGTGTATGCTCATTCTATGTTTTGAATTACTATTACTTGCATTTGGTAATATGGTTGCTCAAATGATGTAATATTGTTACTTTAAAGAGTTTCCTAGATGATGTGCGATTCCTTTGTTAATGCCTAGTTTAAGGGACCCTTGTTAGGGAAGCCAATATGCTCTACTAGGTTTATCCCCTTTCTAGTTTAGTGAATCCCTTGTATGATACCTTAAATTCTTAAGTGACGCTGAAACTACGAAGGAGATATTGTCTTGTGATTTAATTCGAAAACTCACCACTGAACACCACCAAAATTCCCAAGCCTGAGCTTGTCTAAGTAATTCATTTGGCTTAAATCCATGAGACCATATAGGGTTGGAAACTCCTTTGTCTTTCCAAGGAAACAAAGAGATGATAGATGAAATACCTTGGGCTAGAAGGCCTGCAGAGGCTTAATAATGTATAAAGAATTCAAATGCATATGCAACCCGCAATCCGCATTGTGGGAGCGTAAAGAAGAGTAAAATTTATAAGGGATTGGGATGTTTCCGCAATCCACAATCCACATTGTGGAAATCAGAAATAGAGTAAAAATTTATTAAGAATTGGGTTGTTTCTGCAATCCGCAATACACATTGTGGAATAGGAAAATAGAGTAAATATTATAAGGAATGAGAGCGTTTCCACAACCCACAATCCACAATGCAGAAGGAGAAAACAGGGTTAAAAATATAAAGAATATATGGGGTTTTTGTAATACGCAATCTGAATTGCTAAGCGTGTAAAGTGGAAGATAAAACTTATAAAGTATAAGGGTTTCTGCTATCCGCAATACTCATTACGGAATGGGGAAAGTGGAAAGGAAAATTGTTGAAATATAAAGGTTTTTGCAATTCGAAGTCCACATTGCATAATGTGGAAAAAACATAATGGAAATTTTTGAAATATAAGGGTTTCAGTAATCTGCAATCTGCATTGCGGAAAGAAAAAAATAAAAGAAAAATTTATAAAGAGTCAAGAATTTATGCAATCTGCAATACGGGAGTAGAATTGCGGAAGGGTAAGGTTATAAAGGGATTAAGCGATTTTTGTAATCCGCAGAAGCCGAATTGTGGAAGGGAATGTTTGTTTGTGGAAGGGAACTTTTAATGTGGAAGAACCATTGTGTAAACAATTAAGTTTAAGAATGAATGTTATAAGAAGGCTCATGACCCATGTTTTAAATGAAGTTTTTTTTTATATGCATTTGAGTAGGTTATATGGATATGTTACAATACTTATTCTAAAGTTTTTTTTGTTAGTTATTTTTATATATGAAATGTTCCTTTTTTTATAACACTATTAGAGAACACTACCTTAGAAAAAAGTACCTTTCAATTCTAATACTTCCCTTTGCGTCACTACACAACATATGATTCCTATGGATCCACCAGACCCTTCTATAAATAATATAGAAAATTATGAGGGAGATCATGTAACATTATGTAAGGCGTTATGTTGGCTATAAATAATAAATAATAGAAAAATATGAGAAACAAATTGTAAGGTTATGTAACATTATGTCGGCTAAATAATATTACCAATTATGAGGGAGATGTTGTAACTTTGCTTTTTAGTTTCGATTATGATGTAGATTGTCAGCCATTAAGTAAAAAGTAATAAATAAAAATTTGAAACCCGCCAAAATAAACTATAATAATAAAAATATATAAATTAGGTTAGACAGAAGACCATAAAAAGAACTACTTCTCCCGGGATGACCTAAATCTGGTTAACAATACAACCCTGTCTCAACAGTTGCAAGGGATTTGGAACATGAAGAAGCACAAAAACGAGGAGAGGATATGTGCCTCCCCTTTGAGAGACCCTTTGCAGGTGTATGTTAAACTGGAAGTACAGCTGTTGAAATATGCAAGATCCAGATGACCAATTCCGCTAATGCAAATAGATAAACATGGAGGTCGATATTCCGATTTACTTCTGAAGACACCCGTCAGTATTCAAAAGAAGCGAATTATTACAGTCACACGCATCTTTCAAGGGCGGAGCTCTTTGAACTCTTTGAAGTAATCCTTCCTCCATTCCAAACTGATAACAAAGAAACTATGAGATTTGTTCTTTTAATGTAGTTGGATGCAGACCCACTTATGGGCAGATGGAGAAAAAATAGCCAACGCCAAGCGCGCATGCAGATGAGAGTACGTAGTTATAAATTTTGTTTAAATGATATTATTTTAATTAAATAGATTTGGTAGGTTCTTAAAATTTAAGAAAAAACCCTAAAAAGATGCTAATGGTAACTCGGCCTGGTGCGTTGTCCATTATTTAAAACCCTTATAATATGGCCAAGCAAAAAAAACTTACAGGTGTAGAGTTTGATCGTTTAAGAATCTGGGACGGTGTGCCTTGCCCATTATTTAAAACCGTCATAATATGGCCAAGCTAAAAAAAAGTTACAGGTGTATAGTTTGATGGTTTCAGAATTTCTCAAGGTTTAGACGACTTTCATCCATTTCGAAGCATTGTAATTTTCAAACTTTGATCCGGCGATTGGAGGAATGAGTTATAATGACATTGTGAGTTTGATTTACAATCATTTATGTTCTACAGTTTGTTGAGTTTAATTCTAATCCTGATTTTGTTTTAAAAATGAAATACACAATTATATAACAATACAATTTTTAATTTGAAATATATAATGACGACAATACAATTTTCGCATGGCAATATAATATTAAGTTTAATATAATTTAACATGTCAATATAATTTATCACAAAATAAATATACATTTGACATCTACAACAAATTAAAATTATATCGATTATGCTTCCTTTCACGGAAATCCGTAAACGAAAGCTAAGTTATTCTCTTCCCGCTGAAAACAACATTTCCGATGTGGATCCAGAGAGCGGTGAAGAATACCACATGGGACGGGTTCAGTATATATAAACTTAACCTCGCCACCCCCGCCAGTGAAGATGAAATGGCGAAATACCATCCTTGGGAAACAGACTCTTCAGAAAGACAGATGAATTCCAGTAAAAGTCCTTCAGACGATGATGTTTCTGGTTCCCGCTCTTTCATAGAATATCCAATCCATTCGACCCATCTTCAAAATTGAGATAGTTTGGACAACAAGAATAGGGTTTCTTTGGAACTGTGTTTTTGAAACATATGCATAGGAAATGTAAGCTGCTTGGCGAATGCTTCATTAAAGATTATGTTATTGTCAAACATGATCTGAGAAGAAGTGCAACATAAGCTGAATTTGAAATCATATGCATTTCTTACAGTGACAAGGGCAAAAGCATCTGTAAGATAAGTGGTCGAAACATACCTTCGGATGGCAGGCACATGACCGCTTCTATGGAAGCTTTTCATGGCTGATTTTTGCCTTGGTTTTTCCCTATTCCACTCATTCCCACGCGAACACAGAAAATTGGAAGCAAACATCTCCAAATCCCTGCGTTTAGTGTCAACTTCTGATACCACTTTGCACTGCAACTGCAGTTTATATACAAATGGTTCACAACATGGATTTTTCTCTACATGGAAATTAAGTACTATCGAATCATGGCAATATACAGATCCACTGCATATTCATCAATCTCTAAAAATCTAAGCGCTTCAACATCAAGAGACAAAGGAAAAATAACAATCTAATTTAAAACCTGAATCTGCATATTCATCAATCTCTAAAAATCTAAGCGCTTCAACATCAAGAGACAAAGGAAAAATAACAATCTAATTTAAAACCTGTATCCAACAGATAGCAGGATCATGGCGGAAGCATTCATCTCGTAATGAATATGTCTTATGAAAGAAAAACCCTAAAACTACAGCCAGTATTTTAAAGCGGTCGGCCTCATCAAGAGTCAACCCATAGGGCTCCAAAGCTCGACGACCCTTCAAAAATTGACAGAAGCATGAAGCGATCTGTTTGGATTATTGCAGAAAAAATCGCGTTACATGCTTCTGTGGGACCTCATTGTTTTTTATTTTTTATACGTCGTTCTTGGCTGCTTCATAAGACAAAACAGGTGAAAAGGTTTGTTAGGGCGAGAGGTTTGTTACAGGACGGACCAAAAAGCGCATGAAAATTATAGAACGCGCATGATTCCAATACAACCTAAAACAGTTTTAAAATTAAAGAGTCAAATGTATAGTGTATGTCGATAGTGCGTTAGGTAAATGTGACAGACTCTATTAAAGAGTCAAATATATAGTGTATGTTTGTAGTTCATAGTTTTCGACTTCATGGTATTTGGGTATCACATGATATTAGCCTAAAATTATAGAAAGTGATGATTCCAATACAAGAGTTTTAAAATTAATAGTTGATGTCAAGTGTGTTAAATAAACTTGACAGACTCTATTAAAGAGTCAAATGTATAGGGTATGTTTATGGTTCATAGCTTTTGACTTCATGGTATTTGGGTATCTCATGATATTTTCCTATGGCATTGTATGTGAAGAAGCTTGCTTAAAGGTTTGAGCTATTTCTTTGTAAAGTGCATAAGGAGACAAGTGCTTGGTCGAATAGCCACCAATGTTATGACCTGGTTGGTTGGAATACTAAATCTATAATGATAGCTAGTTTCCCATTGGGTTCCACGGAAATGATTTTTTGGCATTTTATTGTGTGTTTATTTATTGCTTGTGTTTATGTGCTTCTAATCATAAGAGGCCTTGTACATGTAAATAATTGGTGTGAAGAGGTGCAATGTGAAGAGGTTCGGTTGTTTAATGTGAAAAATATGGTTGTTTCTCTAGGAGTGAAAAGAAAAGTTTGATGGTCCTCGAAGAAATAAAATTAGAAGATCATGAACATTGAGATAGAATCTTGGCACTTGAAGAGTAGAGCCATTTGGATATACATTATTTTTTTCAGAAGTATACGAACCATTGAAGAGTCATCAATGCAATTTGGAACATACAGACCCAAATGATCAAATGATTTCTTCTTAGGCATAATTGGAGGATTGGGCTCTAGGACATTTTGAAACCATTTTCAAAGATATTAGTAATGTAAATATTGACTCTCAACTTAAAGTAATTCAACATTTCGTGAGATTTTTTTCAATGGGGGAAGGACTACAAGTTGGTAAGGAAGATTATTTGGGGGAGATATAGGCAGTTTTGAACAAATTTGCAAGGGAAAAAATCCTAGATTGAGACGGTTGGAAAGTATAATCCTTTTCTATGCTTTTTTTATATATGGGTCTAGATTTACTAGAGGTAGTAGAAGAATTATGAAAGAAAGAGTATATATCACTAGCCCTAATTAATTATACCTTTACTACTCTTATCCCAATGATCTCTAAACCAACGTCATTCAATGACTATAGACCAATTTCTCTCTACAATCTAGTGTACAAGATCATCACAAAAATAATCTCAAACAAGATTAAGTCTATTCTTACTAAATGCATGTCTATGGAACGGTTCAATTTTCTCTTAAGTAGAAAAATATTGGATGCCTTAAGGATGGCACTTGAAAGCTTACATTCAATTAAAAAAAAAAATTGAGTGCTCTAAATTTGAAAATGGATATAAGTAAGGCTTATGACAGAGTTGACTCAGTCTATTTGAGGCTCATACTTCTCCAAATTGGACTAACTTTGGATGCCATGAACTAGATTATGGTGTATATCACTTTTTCTAGATTTGGTGTTCTTATAAACGAATCCCCTACAAAAAAAAATTAAAAGTTCCACGGGGATCAAACAAGACTTCCCAGTGTCTCTGCTATTATTTCTCTTGGTGATTGAAGGTCTTAGTAGGATTTTAGGGAAATCCAAGCATCATTAAAAAACTCCTTGGGATCAAGGTTTCCTTGTGCACTATATCACAAACTTATTGTTTGTTGATGGTGTGCTGGTTTTTGGGGACTAAAGAGAGGAATAATGGAGTACATATTATGATATTATTAAGTGTTTTTGTAGTTCCTTAGAGATGGAGGTGAGTATACATAAATATGCTCTAGTGCAAAATGTTGTCAAGGATGATGTTATGAAGCAAGTTTTATGTATTTTCTCTTACCAGTGGGAGCACATTCACAAGGGTTTAAGGTATTTGGGATATTACCTTACTAAAGAATCACTTAGGTTTCTCAATAAAGTGGATAAAAGAATCAACTATTGCCGTTTTAAATGGCTATCCTCGTGGTAGACTAATTCTAGTAAATTACGTTCTCAAAAGTATACCTGTTTTTTGGATGTTTATGTTTAGGATCCCCTCTTCTATCTTGAGTAGAATTAGAAAGAAAATGATGAAATTTTTATTGTTAGGGCATAATGACAAAGAGAAATTTCATTTGTTTTACTAGGAAAATATTTGTACTGCAAAACATTTGGGGGTCTGGGATATTAAAAACTTATTTTGATTTAGTCGTGCTTTGGTACTAGAAATTATTCAGAGAGCTCTATTTGATATAGGCTATTGGAGTGAATTTTTTAGGAAAAAAGTATCTAATAACGTATATAGTGGAAGAATGGTTTCGGAAGGAAACTGTTGAAGGAGCTAGTCGGTGAGCCGACTAGTCGAAGAGAAGACTAATTGGATATTAGGTCAGCTGCGTAAGGTCGTGTCGGTTGAGTGAACCGACAAGTAGTTATATGTAACTGTTTGTAAATCATATATATTAGGCTATTGAGCCAGATGAGAACTCGGTTCAGTTCTGTGTATATATGGACCCTCATGTTATAATATAATCTGTTATTCCCTTGTCTATGTTCTTGTCTCTTGTGTCTGTTATGGCTATATGATTTAATGTGTATTATTGGTAACCCTCTGTGATCTGTGAGATTACAACATTGGTTCCGTTGTCGGTAGTACATATCTGAATGTAATGACTATAAGTAGATGGTATCAGAACAGGAGATTAAGAACTGGTGTGAGTGTAAAATACCAAATTATTTACAGAATTACGCGAGGAGAAACATATTAACCATTGCTCAGGCGAAGGAGAAATTATTCACTAAAACACATGAGAAGTTTGTAGAATTGGTACCCCAGCTTTTGAAAAAACTTTTGGATGAAAAACTTGGAAGCAACTAAGGACTAAGAGCTTCTGGAGAAACTGATTTAAGGGGGCCGAAAAAACCTATCGAAGTGGTTTGAAAAGATCACAGAAAAATTCTTGGAGGATCAAGCCATAGAAGAAAGAACTTTGGTCGAAACCGTTTATAAAAGATTCTATACAGATCTTACCGAGCGATTCCTGTGCTCCTTACTGACCCTGCTGTTCAAGTTCCTAATAGAAAAAAGAGTGGGTCATATGTAGAACCTCGTCTGTCACTACATGAACTGCCACCAAATTCTAACTGGGTAGAGAAACAGAAAAAGTGGGAAAAATTCATTGCTGAAAGGGAGTGGTAGTATTTCCTAAGCAAGTAAATAGAACTATTCGAGCTTTCTAAAGCATCAGGTAGGCTATGGGGGGGTAGCTAGTATTACTATGTTGTAGTAAAGTGAAGAGGATTCTAGTCGAATGAAGGAGATACCATCACCAGTAATGAAAAGTCAAGATGAAAAGCAAATTGAATGAACAGTGACACACAAAGGTACGGTGGATTTTAAGAAAGTAGAAAGAGAGAAGAGGTTGAAAAGAAGGGAAGAGAGAAGAGAATTGGATATAGCACTGGAAAGAGGAATGACTACTAGGGTAACAGACCAGGAAATAAATCCTCCAGATTTGGGTCATGGCCAACAGAAAGAAGGCGTGGATGAAGAAGCATCACCCATGGAAGAAGAATTGTGGATAGAGCAGCATGAATCTCTCCAAATAGAAATCCCCCAAGAGATAAGACCTCTCTCTCTAGCGAATCCGAGTACCAGGATACAAGCCATTGTTGAAGAAGACCTAAGTCTAAGAGCTAGTGAGTTTGGTATATGGAGTCGACTAGACGATGAGGTAAATGATGATAATCATCTAATGATCCATCGACCGGAGGAAGGAAACTGGGTAACACTTCAGGCGTAACCTTCCAACTGAAGTATCCACTTACTTTACTTGACACATGAAGGAGCACCCCCCCTGCCAAACAAAGCCTTGAAAAATACAGAACAGTCAGACCTATAGAAAAATCAATGCAGTTGGACATCAATAGAAGAAGTCGACTCGAACCAACTGCTTGTCGAAGAAGAAACGACAAAAAAAAAATCGATGAGAATGAAAGTTCCGTTCACAATAGCTCTACACAACACGACAAACAAAACATCCCACTACCCCCACCACCGCCACCTCTTGGAGAAGATAGCGACAGTGAGACCGACATGGGTCACAAATCAGGACATATCCCTCTATACAAGGGTGACGAAGATCCTAGATGACATTGGTTCATCTGTGAGCCAACATGGGAGGCAAATCAAGTTACAACTGAAGATCAATAGATGGCACAGTTCGCGGGTTCCTTGAGGAAAAGAGCACTAACGTGGTACATGAACTATATCGAGAGAACTCCCCAAGCATCTAAAGCAAAAATTAAAGCACAATTCTTGTCTTTATTTAAAACTCCAAACGCAAAACATATGGCAGCCAAAATGTTGAAAACAACATCCCAAAAGCCAGCAGAGTCTGTCCGAGAATATGACAAATGATGGAAAGAACTCCTCAACCAACTGGACTATGTAATTAACTAACAACTATTAATTCAGTGGTTTCTTCCAGGTCTATCATAGAAAATATGGTGACACATAAGCTTGGAGACGTTTAAAACGTACGAAGATGTGCTTACCAAGGCTCTGCAAGTAGAGATCGATGAAGATTTCCTAGCATATCCCATAGATACTAGACTGGAAGAACATCTAGAAATCATGCATGAATCATTGAAAGAGCTGAACCTCAAGAATCAAGATGTCTGGTGCACGAAATTCTCAACGATCGGGAACACTAAAGATAACTGTTGGCAAGACATAAGTCGACAAGACGTTCGATTTGTTCAAACAAAATGCTTTTGTGACATCTTCCAAGAACACAAAGAACACACAATGAAAGATTGTCCTTATAACATGAAAAACGGGTGTGCAATCTATGAAGTAAAAATTCACGCAACGGCCGACTGCCATCTAAATTTAAAAAATTGACAAAACTACCAAGCAGTCTACCAGACAGACACAGTCACATAGAATAATGATAACAACCATCGAAACAATAACCAAAATGAGCCGAATAATCAAAGAAATGAAGGTCGTTGATATGACCGCCGGTTCAACAACCATCGTGGAGGATATGGAGGTCAAGGTTGATTCCCTGGGAATCACGACAATCAACCATGTTGGGCCATCCAGTGCTTTACATGCTACAAAGAAGGTCATCGATATGTAGACTGCCCATACAAGGATAGAACCAATTTAAAGTTTTGCACTAGCTATGGTGTAGGTGATCACTCATTAGAGGATTGTCCTACCATGCTTGACAAAATCAATAAAAGTAAAAATGTTAATGCCTTGTCATGCGTTCAAAAACATGATGTAATCAATACAAAAAACCTGCATATAGTAACCAGACAAGGGAAAAAAATTGGGAGTGATAATCCATGTATAAGCAAAATAAAAGAAAAGAATGATTATCCTAACCCAGCTAAACAAAAACAATTGTATAATGACGCAACAAATATATTTAAATAATTTGCTAGACAGGAGGAGGCTGACGACAGTCGAGAAACATAGTTAAAGAATTAATATGTTTAGTACAAGACGATAAAGCGGTATCTCAATTTATTGACTTATTGTATTATACGAAGCAGAATAATAATACAAAAAAACAAAGAAATGCAGTCTAAACCAAAAAGACAAAAGTGATGCTGACCCACTCGTCAACCTAGAAATCGAAGGATACCATGTTCGACAAGTTGTACTCGACTTTGGTTCACAACTAAATATTATGACTCACGACACTTGGGAATGGTTGGGCAGACCTTGACTATATGAGTCAAGAATATACCTCAAGTTAGCAGACCAAGGTCTAATCGAACCCATCGAAGTTTGGAGAAATGTCTATACAACAATAAAAGGAATATCGACCAAAGTCAACTTTGAAATTATTGACCCTAAGGAAGGATCCAGTTCCTTTCCAGCTTTAGTAGGTTGACCTTGGGGAAGAAAAATGAAAGCATCAATATATTTAGACAAAGAAAGGATAAAACTAAAAGGGAATGGACAAAAATCCATAGTACCTATCCACCCATCCCAAGGAGAACCTTGGATAAAACCTATTGATAAAGAAGCCGACATCTGACAACTATATAAAATACAAAATAATGAAGACTACACAGAACCCAATGTCTATGGCGAGCTTCACTTAGGCAATCAAGATTCAGTAGGATACAACTCAGACGCATAATTATATGATTGGAAAGTCAAAAAATACGAGACACAAGCAAGAGGTTGCTGGACCATTCAGACGGTACAGAAGAAACGAGTACAACAATGTTTTTTAGTTTCCATCATCCCAAAAAATACTCAAAAAGAAAATTAGGGAATATCCTACGTTAAATCCAACAAATGTAAGCATCAGAAAAATCCAAAGGTATAAATAAAGGGGATCACTAGTTATGCATATATAACAAGTATCTAAAAACATTGGTGAACATGGCCGACTACAAAGCTTAGTAGAAACCTTTATAGGACAAGTTACTAGATGGTGGGACACCCATTAATCAAGATTGCAAACATGGAAAACATCTTTGACTTACTTTGTAGAAAGATTCAGAGGAAAAAGGATAACCAAACAAGCACAAATACCTATGTTCATCCAAGGGCAAGACCCAGAGGAACACATAAGAACATGTGAAATAGAGTGGAAAAGACTTGGATATAAAGACGAACGTACATGGCCACACCTATTTCCGTCGACGCTAACTGACTTACCAAACAAATGGTACAAAATGGAAGAAGCATGGGGCGAAACATTTGAATGGCACAAACTTACAGAGAACTTCATTAAAGACTTCAAATTTATATCGCAAAATGAAAATTTAGTCAAAACTGCAAAACAAATAAAAGCATTTATAGAACCTACCGAGATCAGCACTCCGATACAAAACTATGATCGACCAACAATACCATGTAATAATATACAAACTAAGATAATACCACAGTCGACAATACTGCAAATGGAAAACGAAAATCTAGAAGGGAAGAGCTTTCGATGGAAATCATACCATTCAGAAACAACAAAACCAATTCGCATAGTACTTAAAGTCGAGACAGCCGACAAAGAAGATACCGGCCGAATGACTGCAGTATACTTTCCTGCTACATTCTCACAATTCAAAGAAGGGATTCGACTGATCAATGAAGCTAAAGCACCAGAATGGTTAGATACCAAAGTTAAAACTAAAGAGTTTGACATATCAAATGATGATCGACCAAAAATGGCAAAAATTGGCAATTACTGGAGCGAAGAACAAACAACTGAAATAGTTAACTTACTAAAACAATTCCAGGATGTATTCACTAGAGACTACAAATATCTAAAAGGTCTAGTCCATGAAATGGGCGAAATGAAGATATACATTAAACCTGATGCCTGACCTGTAAAGAAGAGGCCATACAAATTAGCTCATAAATACAAAGAGATCAACAATATGCTTGCAGCAAGAATTATCTACCCTATTGACCAATCAGAATGGGAAAGCCCAATGGTCGTACAACCAAAGAAACATGACCCGACAAAACTAAGGATTTGTGTTGACTTCAGATAATTAAACAAAGTCGCCTTAACAGACCCATTTCCAACACCCTATGCAGATGAAATCTTAAATGAAGTTGCAGGACATGAATGCTACTCATTTACAGATGGATTCTGAGGATACAACCAAGTACCAATAGCCAAAGAAGACCAGAAAAAGACGACATCCGTATGTGAATTTGGCTCATTTTCCTATAGAGTTATGCCTTTTGGTCTCAAAAATGCACCTGCAGTATTTTCAAGAATTGTTGTAAAAAAATTTCAAGAGTATATCTACAAAACAATGGAAGTATATTTTGATGATTGGGAAATATACTCTATGTTGTAAGATCACTGCAAATGGCTAAGACTCATGTTGGAATGATGCCGACAAATCCAACTATCTTTGAACATAAGAAAATGCATATTCTTAACTCCCATAGGGATACTGTTAGGGAAAATTGTATGCAAAGAAGGAATCAAGGTCGACTTTGCAAAGATAAAGATTATACTTGAATTAAAACCACTAGTGAGCCCAAAACAAGTCAAGGTACTACTTGGTCATATAGGGTAGTACACGAAATTTATGAGATACTACTCAGATATGACCTATCCAGTGTAAGAACTATTAAGAGAAGAGTAGGTGTTCGACTGGACAGATGAATGTAACGTATCATTTGAAACACTAAAAAGGAAACTAATAGAGGTACCTATCCTCAGGTTCCCAAATTGGTCAATCAAATTTCATGTACATATCGACGCATCAGGCCTAGCAATAGGCGCAATATTAACACAACCAGGGGATGATGGAATGGATTACCCTATAGTTTACACAGCAGAAAACTAAACAAGGTAGAAATAAACTATTCGACAACAGAGAGAGAAGCATTAGGAATGGTTTTTGCACTACAGAAGTATCGACATTACATACTAGCCAACCCTTTCATATTCTATACTGACCACTAAGCATTGAAATACCTTGTAAACAAACCTTTACATCATGGTAGAATTTACTGATGGCTGCTACTATTCCAAGAATTTGAATTTGAAGTCGTTGTTAGACTAGGAAAATTAAATGTCAGACCCAACCACTTATCGAGAATTAACATGGGAGAAGAGCCGACAGGAGTCGAAGATGAACTACCGGATGCACACTTATTTCGAATAGAAATGGTCCCAATAGAATTAGAGGAAATAGCTCAATTCTTAGAAAATGGTTAAGCACCAGAGGGCATGATCATGAAAAAGAAACAAATCTTAGCTATGAAATCTGCCCCATACAATCTCATAAATGGATTTTTATATAAAATCAGCTTGGAATACATCCTCAAACAATGCGTTTATAACACGAAAGAGAGAATATCATGTACGAATCACACTATGGACCGATGGGAGGACATTTTCAAGTAGATACAACTGCCAAGAAAATCCAACAATTAGGGCTATGGTGGTCAACACTATACAAGGATTACAAAATATTTTTTAACCAGTGTGATAGATGTTAATGACTGGGTCGACCGCTGCCTAGTACAGAAATGCCCTTGATATCAGTAAATCCAAGTTTTCCATTTGAAATTTGGGCCATCGACTTCATAGAACCATTTCCAATACTAGCAAAAAGAACATGTGCAAGATACATAATAACCGCAGTAGAATATGTAACCAAGTGGGCATAAGCAAAACCTGTCGACACATGTTCCAGTGAGATAGCTGCTAAATTTATCTATGAAAATATAATTACTAGATTTGGATGTGAAATAACCCTAATCAATGACCAAGGTTCACACTTTATTAACAAAACCATCAAAGCACTAGCAGACCAGTTCAAAATTGACCACTGACGTAGTACAGCTTATCACCCTTAGTTGAATGGAGCAATAGAGGAATTCAACAAAACATTAACAAGGGGCTTGACAAAAATTTGCAACACCAACAAGGATGATTGGGATGAAAAGATCCCTGCATTATTATGGGCTTGCAGAACAACCTACAAACATTTGACCAACCAAACACTGTTCCGACTAGTCTATGGCTAAGAAGAAGTTTTTCCACTATGCTTCTAATAGAAAACACCTATCTGTTAGTTTTTCAACATTCAAGCTAGCATTATGTTAGGATCTTTACTGAGAGAACAACAAGTACAACAATCAAACACAAGAGACAATGAACATAGTGTTTTTTATCATGGAAACCATAAATGGAGAAAACCCCATAACTTCCTCAGAGATAGAATCAGCACAAGATGTAAAACCCCAAAACAGTAAGATGCACTCCCGATAGAAGTAATATTCTTCTTGCCTAGCCCCGGTGTCTTCTCCTTCCTCAACTATGCACTACACTTGATTGTGTGAGTGATGTGTGCTAAATAGAGACCCCAGCTCTCTATTTAAACTAATCCTAACATGACTAAAACCCTACTAGGGCCGACCTCTACTAGGAGAGTCTAATAACACTAGTGCCCCAAAACTGCGGGGACTTTAACCCTTACACAATCGAAGGGTTACCCACTATGACTTGACATGACTTGTTTACATTATAGATCACCCTGATCGAAACATTGGGGCATGACAACATGACTCAATTACATAATAGATACATCCTGAAATAAACATCAGGTTACAATACATAAGATACATAGATGAATACATTCCGAAGTTACAAATACATCAACACTCCCTCTTAAGTAGGAAGGTATTATTTCAACACAATTTTCAGTACTGGTCTTCTTCTCTGTATCAACTGGATCATTTCGTCATCTGCATCTCAAGTCTTCTAAGTCTTCAAGTCATATTCATCTTCAAGTCATATTCATCCTTCGAATCTGGATCATCAAGGGACATCATCACTGGATCTGAATCAACATCACTGGATCTGGATCATCACTCAATCTGGATCATCATCACTGGACTGGATATGGATCATCTCTCGATCTGGATCATCACTACTGGATCTGGATCATCACTTGATTTGGATCTCTCGTAGTCATCATAACTGGATCTGGATCATAGCTCGATCTGGATCTCATCTGGTCATCATCATGTGTGCTATCTCATCATAGGAAGTTTTACAGAGCCAACCTTCTTTCATGCTAGTTGTAGGCCTAGCCATCAGGTAGGTCTTCACCGAGCACTTACATCTGACCTACTCGTCAGAAAGGCACGCCCAACACTCACATCTGATCATGTAGAAACCTGTAATCACATCAGAAAGGCCCAACACTCACATTCACCAGCATGATAGGACATCACATCACTAACATCTGTGAAAAGGCTTCAACACTTATATCATACCTGGAAGGAAACAAGTCCTCCACCCTCGCCAGAAAGGCTTGCACTCACATATGACCTGGAAGGAACTGAATCCTCCAAACTCACCAGAAAGGCCCCCAGTCCCAGACTGAGCTACCCGGTAATGGACCAGGTGCCTCCATTCTCCCAGAGAATGGTAGTTTCCCTTATATCTGACCTGGTAGGAAACAAGTCCTACACCCTCGCTAGAATGGCCTGCACTCACATCTGACCTGGAAGGAACTAAATCCTCTCACCATGACAGAATGGCTTAGTCCTTACATCTAACCTACTCGTCAAAATGGCTATGAATCTCAGCACTCATATCTAACATGGAAGGAACTGAATCCTCTTACCATGATAGAATGGCTTAGCCCTTACATCTGACTTGGTCATTAGAATGGCTATGAATCTCAACACTCATATTTGACATGGAAGGAACTGAATCCTCTCACCATGACAAAATGGCTTAACCCTTACATCTGACCTACTCGTCATAATGGCTATGAATCTCAGCACTCATATCTGACATGGAAGGAACTGAATCCTCTCACCATGATAGAATGGCTCAACCCTTACATCTGACCTACTCGTCAGAATGGCTTTGGGACTCATCACTTTCCCTTGGAGGAAACCTCGATCTAGAGAACACCAAGCTTCTCCTTGAAGTACTCGAACTTCACTCTGGCCAATGGCTTCGTCAACACCTCAACTATCTGTTCCTCTGTCGCAACATACTGGAGCTTCACTACTCCTCTCTGCACCATATCCCTGATATAGTGATATTTGATCTCGATATGCTTCGACTTGTCATGGAACATTGGATTCTCTAACAACTTCACACAACTCTAGTTGTCACAATGTATACAAGTAGCATCTATCTGGAGATAAAATAAATCAGACAGTAGCTTCCTCAGCCATACTGCCTCACAACTAGCTGAACAAAATGCGACATACTCTACTTCAACTGTACTCAGTGCCACACAGGATTGCTTCCTACTAAACCAAGAGATCACACCTGATCCCATACTGAAGCAACACCCTGAAGTGCTCTTCCTATCGATGGCACTACCTGCCCAATTTGAATCAACATAACCCTCTAGGTTAATCTTCTGATTTGCATCGTACTTGAGCCCATAATCAATTGTACCCCTCAGGTACCTCAGAATGTGCTTTGCAGCAATCAAGTGAACATTTCTCGGATCTGTCAAGAACTGGCTCAAGGTGTTAATAGAAAAGCAAATGTCTAGTCTCGTGTTCGTCAGGTACATCAATGATCCAATCATCTGATGATACATCGTAGCATCAACCGACTCTGATGAAGAATCACTCAATGGCTTCAGGTTCGATGCCATAGGTGTGGCCATAGTCTTGCAGTCCATCATCCCAAACCTCTTCAGGATCTCTACTGCATACTTCCCTTGTCCAAGGAAGATTCCATCTGCACTCTGCCACACCTCCATACCTATAAAATAATGCATCATACCCAAATCCTTCATCTCAAACTCGGCAACAAGCTTTCTCTTCGTATCAGTAATCAACCCATCCATACATGTCACAAATAGATCATCTACATATAGTAGAAGCATCACTGGGTTGCCATCTTCAACCTTGTAGTAAATGTTGGGGTCTGCTTTACTCTTGGTAAAGCCCAAACTGGATAGAAATTTGTCAATCCTGTCATACCAGGTCCTAGGTGCCTGTTTCAAACCATAGAGGGATTTCTTCAATATGCATACATGAGACTCCCTGTCATGTGTCTCAAAACCGAGTGGATGTTCTACATACACTTCCTCTTCCACTACACCATTCAAGAAGGTAGTCTTGACATCCATCTGGTGTATATTCCATTTCATCACTGCAGCCAGAGCAATTATTGATCTGATGGAAGTGTATCTCACTATAGGTGCAAAGGTTTCTTCATAGTCTATTCCCTCTTTCTAAGAGAAAACCTGAGCTACAAATCTTTCCTTATATTTTTCAATGCTACTGTCTACAGCATGTTTGATCTTGTAGATCCATTTGGAAGTTACAACTGACTTCTGGTCTGGTCTTGGGACAACATCCCAAACATAATTCTTCATGATTGATTGGTACTCTTCGATCATAGCATCCTTCCATTCTTTCTATTCTGCCACTTCTTTATAACTGGAAGGTTCTTTATCAATGAAATCACATAGTAAAGCTACATACCCGGAACAGGATCTGGTCCTCTTTCTTTCTCTATGATTCTCTTCTAGAGCCCCATATTTTTCCACACCTTGGATAAGTTCTTGTACCCAAGCAGGTTTCCTCTTATGAGGATTCTTCTCTAGAAGTGGATCTACAAGTCTTCATGGTTCTTCAAATTCTCGATCTTCTTCTTGAGTTTTTTCATTCGTGGTTGTATCATGAATTCTGGGTGCTTCTGCTTCTTCAGGTTCTTCAGCAGGTCTCTTTCTGGATTGTTTGTAAGTTGTGTCTTCATCAAATGTCACATCCCTGCTGATTTCAATCTTCTTGTATCCTGGGAAATATATTCTGTAATCCTTCGAGCTTTCAGAGTATCCCACAAATATACCCTTCTTTCCTGAAGGATCTAATTTAGTCCTCTTCTCTTTTGGAATGTGGATGTACACAGGACATCCAAATATTCTGAGATGGCTGACTTTTGGTTTCTTTTCGGAGAATACTTCTTCAGGAGTCTTGTTCTCGAGTACTCTATGTGGAGTACGGTTCTGTACATACACTGTTGTTCTGGAAGCTTCCGCCCAAAGATGCATAGGAAGGTCTTGATCATGAAGCATTGCTCTTGCAGCTTCCATGATAGTTCTATTCTTATGTTCCACAATCCCATTTTGTTTTGGATTATAAGGAGTGGACAACTCCCTCTTAATCCCTGATTCTTTGCATAGCTCTTTGAATTCATTTGAAATGAATTCTCCACCATTGTCTGATCGAAGGGTCTTGATCTTCTTTTTAGTATGGTTTTAGATCAAGGCTTTAAATTCCTTAAACTTGTTGAATACTTCGTCTTTGTTCTTCATGAAATTAAACCCATGTATTCCTAGAAAAGTCATCAATAAAATAAACATAACATGCATACCCGCTTAGAGAGTTTGATGACATAGGACCGCATACATCGGAGTGGATGATTTCCAAGATTTCATTTTCTTTGCTTTCACTACTTGTAAATGTCTTCTTTGTATTCTTTCCTTTCACACATCCTTTGCAGACCCCATCATGTTTTTCTTGGATTTCTAGAAGACCTTCGACAACTTTGCTTGCAATAGGTAGTGCTTTGTAATGCACATGTGCAAGCCTTCTATGCCAAAGTTCACTTGGCTCTACTGTGTCATGGACCAAGGCTTGTTCTGGATGGCCCTTCAATTTGTACAATCCTCCTTCTTGTTCTCCGATCACTAATGCATCATCGATAGTATTTCCTTTTGGCCACATGATGACTTGACCATCTATGAATGCAACCAGCATTCCTTTTGCATCTAATGATGATATGGAGAGAAGGTTCTTATTCAGTCCTGGCACAAACATTACTTCTTTCATTATTAGAGACTTTCCAGAGTCTAATTTATAGGAAGATTCCCCACTACCTTTTATTGGATATTGGTAGTCATCTCCTAGCTTTACCTTGTGAGGTGATTCATGTTCTGACAGTCTTACAAAAGATTCCTTGAATCCAGTCATATGTTTATAAGCCCCACTGTCTATAAGCCAATCATCACTTCCATGAGTAATGTTACCTGTGAGAGTGGATATCAGAACATATTCATCCTCGCTTGAAGAATCTTCACTTTCATATCTGGATCTCTTCCTGGATGGTTCATCATCCTCTACAGCATGAGCATGATGTCTTCTTTTTTTGCTCCTCTTCATTATCTTATGCTTCTTAGGAAAATTCCTTGCATAGTGTCCTGCTTCATCACATGTATAGCATATGATCCTAGATAAATATTTTCTAGTGTTATCTTTGTGAGAGTGCTTACCTCTAGAGCTATGAGGTCTTATTTTGTTTGACTTGGAGTGAGACTTGGAGTGTACCGTGAGAGCTTGGTCTTCACTTCCCGTCTTCTCTTCTCGAGCTGCTATCTGAGCTTCTTCTTGAGAGCAATCTTCCCATATTTTGCTGAACTTGACTAACTTCTTTCTAGCACAGATTCCTTGGATGAAGAAATCCCATGACCTAGGAAGGCCATTCAAGGTAGTCATCACAATCTCTGCATTTTCCATTTCTTCATCAACTGCTTCTAGTTTCTCTTTGATCTGAGAAACTCTTGTGAATTAAGACTAGATTGTTTCTGCATTCTGAATCTTCACATTCTTCAGTTGGTTTCTCAAGGCCATCTTTTGATTTATGTTCTTCCCTTCAAACAATTTGGTTAGGGAATCAAACATAACTTTAGGTGTCTTGAGAGAGGACACCTATGGGATAAGGTGATCCTTGATAGAATTAGCAATGATCCTCTTTGACATAACCATCTTCTTCTTATGTAAGGCATTTTCCTCATCTCCCTCTGGAACAAAAACCTCCTCATGGATGTAGGAGTCTAACTCATTTTCTTCCACGGCAAGGGAGATCCTATACTTCCAGGATCAGAAGTTATCAACTCCCTCAAGCTTTTCATCAAGCTTGGTATGATGAGACATATTGAGATCCTCAAATGGAAATACAAAATATTTTAGATCTTACCAGGTTCAAGATGTCGGATCTGAAACTTGAGGTGAAATCCTACAGAGCTGGTTCAAGAGCAAATTAGGGTTTTTCTTTTCCGGAGTTCTGTCCACCCAAATGCCTTGAAATTTGTCCCTAACTTCGATTTTGGGGAGGAGATTAATCCAGGCCTGGGCTCATTGAAAAATTCCTCTTTTGTGAAAAGCCCTAATTTCTGACAGTAGTGACAGGTCCAAAACTGAAAAACCTCAGAATTGGATTCTACTTCGACAGAAATATGCGCCCTAAGGAGGAGAGTTATTCCACCTTACTTTTGCTGAAAATATGTGGAGGAAGATCCACAAACTAGGAATCCCTATTTCCTACAGCTGCACAGTGTCTTCTTCTCAGGTTAGCTCTGATACCATGTTATTTTTTCAACATTCAAGCTAGCATTATGTTAGGATCTTTACTGAGAGAAAAACAAGTACAGTCAAACACAAGAGACAATGAACACAGTGTTTTTCATTGGGGAAACCATAAATGGATAAAACCCTGCAACTTCCTCAGAGATAGAATCAGCACAAGATGTAAAACCCCAAAACAGTAAGATGCACTCTCGACAGCAGTAATCTTCTTCTTTTCTAGCCCCAGTGTCTTCTCCTTCCTCAACTATGTTGTACACTTGATGTGTGCTAAATAGAGACCCTAGCTCTCTATTTATACTAATCTTGACATGACTAAAACCCTACTAGGGCCAACCTCTACTAGGAGAGTCTAATAACCCTGGTGCCCCAGAACTACGGGGACTTTAACCCTTACACAATCGGAGGGTTACCCACTATGACTTGACATGACTTGTTTACATTATAGATCCTCCCGATCGAAACATCGAGGCATGAAAACATGACTCAATTACATAATAGATACATCCCATAATAAACATCAGGTTACAATACATAAGATACATAGATGAATACATTCCGAAGTTACAAATACATCAACACTATCATAGCAGATATTTTACATGTTGATGTCGAAAAAGGTAGGAAGGACTGACTGATGCAATTAAGCAAGCTAGAAAAGAAATGACTGCTCACCTTACAACACCAAGAAATCCAAAAATATTAGCAAAAGGCTTGGCATGATCGCAATATCAAAACAAAATTCTGTTAGTAGGGGACCTTTCCTTACTATACAACAGTCGAGCAAAAGGAAAACCCAAAAATCTACACATAGAATGGATGGGACCTTACGTTGTTGAAGAGATTCATGCCAACAGATCAGTCCGACTAAGGACATTACAAGGCATAATATTTTGGGAACTTGTTAATGGTGCTCGACTAAAATGGTACAAAAATTAAAACAAGTTAAAAAAAAAAAAGAGAAGAGACATACATATAACAACCATAACTGTCAGAAAAAACTATAAAAATCTAAAAATCCTAAAAACAACGAAACAGAATTAACACCCATAAAACAGAATGATAGGAAACTTCAAAATATATAATAACCAGCACTTCGACAATCAAAAATAACCCCATCGACATATAACCATCGACCGCTCACATGATCGACATCAACCGACAACCCTGAAGGTCAAATCATGCCTTCATGACCACGGATAGAAGGAGTGCCAAAATCAAATCACAATTAATGCAAACTCCAGAGACCATGCTGGACCATCACTTTCGCCATTAATACATCCATCGACAGAAATGTCACCCACTTCACCTATAAATATCGATCCATAAAAATATCATTTACTATATTCTAAAGAGATAGAAGAACCAAGCATTCAGAAATTTGAGAGCCGAGACCCTGTAAGAAAAGTAGACCAAGAGACCGACAAGATGGGTCTGAAGGAAACCAGAGCCGTAGCTACAAAAACAAAAGAACTGCAATCCACCGAAACCTCACTGATGAGAAGATTACGAAATATAAAAAATGCCAAGGTACAAGAAACCTCGAGGACCAAAACTTGGGCAGAAATCAAACAATGGGCTTACCAAGACAAGAAAATAACACCAGAAGTAGAGAAGATAAGCTAGAACACCATCATGAGCTACATGAACACACTGTTCATGGAAATATTTGGAGGAACAAAAGAAACAACAGTGAAATTTACTGTTAGTCAGTATCAAAACGGTAAATTTTACTTCGACCAACCGGTAGAAATCTCTGGGGAAGTAACATACAAACTTTATGGTCTCTCAAATCAGGGCGAGCCTGTCCCAATTGGTATAAAAGAAGGACTAGTAGAATGACTAACTGGAACACCAAAAGGGAAGAACTCAAAAGGGCTAATGATCAGTCAAATACAATCTCGGACGCTGCAAATCATGGCCAAAATCATCGCACTAGGACTCACTCCTACAGGTCGAGGGAGTGATCTGAAGCTAGACATGCTGGAAGTAGTTGACATAATAGAAACTACGGGAAAAATTTACCATTGGGCTCAGTATGTTGCCGACATGCTCAAAAGTATATGCAAGAAATGTTAGGAGTCAGCCACGATTATAAGGTTCCCATATCTGATACTCTGTATAGCAATGTACCACTTGTTCCCAGTCAGGGACAAGTAGTTCTAGGAACCACACAAGTACCACATGTGGAGGTTCAAGCCATTTTCAAATAATGGAACACTGAGAGAAATGGAAAATGGTAAAGTAATGCTGGAAAATTGGTTTCAAAACCTGAAAATCCAGGCAACTAGATGGTGGGTTCCTCAGAACATTTGAAGAAGTCTACTGAAAACAACACATATTCAACTCGAGCTTGACCACATAGCAGTATAGTACATGAAAGGGGAAAAAGCAATAGTGAAACCTCTCGACTACTACCCAATAGTTGAAGATATTTTTTGAGAGCTAGCTCGATGGTCCAATACAAATTTATCAATACCACCAAAAGCCAAAGAAATAAATCAATCAATCGAAGAACCATTAACAGACCAAGAAAAAGAGGAGGACTACGAACTCCATTTGCATATCAGTACCTTCATGTCGGATGATATACTGGCAGAGGATACCAACAGACTTCACTTGACAGTTGCCCCACAACCTATCCAAACGGGAGGCACACTGACTGAACATCAGGTAGCCAAACCGACAGAAAAAAGTATCATTCCCGCTCACCGATAGGAAGAAGGAGAAGAGCAGATAGAAGAATACATTGACACAGATAATCCCAAATATGCTATGAAAAAGAAAACTTAAGAAAAATATCAAAGGAAATAGCAGCTTCAAGGAAATAGAAGGAAATACAGGAAAAAGGGAAAGGGAAGCGTAGACTTCTCCTATATGATCCAGAAGATGAAAAAGAACTGTTGGCTACCACTACCGACATTCTAGAAGACACAACATGAAACAAATTTTCGGTCGAAACACAATTGAAATTATTTGTCGATGCAGGAGCAAAGCAAGGATGACCGAAAAAGGTAAAAAATGCAACCACTTCAACTGAGGAAGACATTGTTGATTTAGTTTCTACACCTCCACCCCCATCTCCAACCCAGATTACAAAGGAAGACACCCCACATATACCCACCATAAGCCCAGTCGACACTTGTAAGAATTCTATGTCGGAGATACTGAAAGAACGGTTCGACCAGGACGGTGATTTCTAGGCATACAATGAAAAATTACCTAAACTACTCACCTCTGTCCAGAATATTACCACCAAATGTCCAATAATTGAAGCTAGTACATCATGCGAGACCCTATCTCAGCAAATTGGCCAAATACCCCAGAAACCAAGATCTGTGGGAATTATCAAGTCCACATTTTTTAGGAACCCTGACAAGACATCTCAAATTCTCGCAAGTCGCACCTCATCCATTATCCCTTTCGACATTCCACACCCTCCACTAGCTAATGAGACTGGAAGAGATGCGGAGGAAGATAACCTAGAAGATATCAACCAAGTGATCGCCAACCTATTCTCGGACAACCCAGATGATTCACCACCAGAAGTCGAAGACCCAACATCAACTGGAAATATCCCTACTACACCAATTACACCATACCATTCACCATACCCATCTCCACCACCATTTCCCAATCCATAACCTTTACCAAACTATGAACTATCTGTGTCAAATCCTCCAGATACACATCCAACTATAGGTTCCACCCAAGAAATTCAACCATAAATTCCACTAACCGTTGAAGATCAACAGCCATAAAATCAACCACAGGAGAATCTACCACTTGCATATGCACAAGCACAACAGTAGACAGAACAACATAAACACAAAAGAAAAAAGAGAAAAAAATAAGAAGGAACACCACAAAGAATCAAAGTCGACAATGGTCCACCTTAGTCAACTTGGATTGACTACTACAGTCGACGCAACAAAGATAAGAGACAGAGAGTTGGGACAACTCTTAGAAACTCTGGTCAGTTATGTCACATACCCCAATTTTGTAAAATTATGTAATTTGATTTATTATATTTTGAGACATTATGTTAAACTTAATCCTAAGTAGGGATTGATGACTCAGCAGAGTCAACAGTTATGGAGTGTAATTCAGAATATTTTATTAATAATAAATAAATTATGGAGACAACAGCATGGGAGAGCTGTTAAAAGAGGTTACTGGTCAAACTGGTGGATGGAACTAGGTGTAAAGGCAAAAGACAAGTGGCAGCATCCTCAAACACTTCCTAAGTTGCAGGTGGCAACTTCCCTATAATTGGGGTCATGATTCCCCAAGAAAGTGGAATGTGAGCAGGTGGCTCATTAAATGACAGTTAACCCAACTAAGACCTAGGCAATCTTTAAAAGTACTCAATGAAGAGAGCTGAGGCTGCTTAGTTTTTATTCCAGAAAGAATTCATTCAGGTGAATGTGATTCAGGAATTTCATTGAGGAAAGAGGGAAAGACAGTAAGGAAGTGTTTTGAGTGAATGTTTGCAGTAACTTGATTCTGATTACAGCTATTTGAGCTGAGAGAACTGACTGATAGTTCTGATTTGATACTAAGTTGAAGACTGTATCTGTTTTGCTGCACCTAGTTCCAGCCAGGGAGACTAGAGCAAGCTCGGGGGTCCTAAGAAGTCGTTGTCTGAGCGCTCTCCAGGAATTGGTAGGGAGGAACGACCTCCCATTGTTGTTGTTGTCCACAACATAAAACAGGTTTTGCAATTTGTTTCTTATGTTACTGAGTATGAATGGATGCATGTCAAGTTTATTTATATGTTGGAGTAGCTAGTTAGTTTTCTGTAAAGTTAGTATCTTTGAATCTTACTTTGTAAACCTGTTAGTAGTTACTGTGTTTTTCCATGTTTGGTATCACCAAACCGTACTCTAGCACAGTAGCTCGGTGTCATGAAGCAACACTCTTCTGAACCGAGTTCCCTATCTAGTCTTTTCCACTAACCACTAGTGCTTTATTATTTGATAAATTACTGTATTTGGTGTTTAAATATCAGTTATTGAACAGTATAGAAGGTAGAAGTTAGTCTCGAGTTTTTTATTGACTACTTTAAAGTTTCTTTTCTGTTTTCAAAGGATTATCTTTTACTTCAGAAATTATTTCAAAACCAGAACATTAAACAGAGCTATAATTATGTTGCTTTTCAGAGTATAAAAACGTAATATTTGTTTTTACAGAACATAAAAGGAAGTAGGCAATGTTGAGATATTTCAACTTTCAAACAAGATAACTAGAACTATGGTTTCATGTATAGTTCTTTTGTTATTCTTTTTCTTTTATTCTATATTTCAATCTTATCTATAACGCTTACTATAATTGCTATGTATTATAAATACATGTTATTAGTTTTATAGTATATACAATAAGACCACAGGTAGTGTTAAATAGATTATTAATCTATCTTTGCAAGTAAATAACAAATCAACTCATAGAGTAAAATTTATTTTAGAACTTTTAAATATCTGTTTTCAATGTACATGAATTTTATATTAGCGTAATGCTAATCTCTGTACAATACAAAATAAAACACGGTGCACTATAAACGAACATAGAAATAACTTGTAAAGTTTAAAATCTCTTTTAGAATAGGTTTATTACTTTGTTATTATAAGCATACAGATTACATTAATAATTACTTATTATTATCTAACATATAACAATAATAAATTTAAAAGCTAAGCAATAATAGCTTAAAAGCTAAGGAAGTATAGATATTTAATCCACAAACCCTGCAGTATGTATATAATTTGTATATATATTAAATAAACTCTTAATAAAGAGTTTGTTAAATAAATTAAAGACCAGAACACAAAAATCATTACAGAGTAAACAAATAAGCTCTATATTTTTGTTTATTAAACTGTCTTTTTAAATAACTCAGGTATTTAACCTGTAGCACTTTTATAATAGAAGTTACAGCACTTTAAACTGCTCGATACGAGCTTAATAAGCAAGAAAATCACTTACTAAAACAATTAGAGTATGTATTATCACATATAACAACAGATTAAAGTAACAATTTAAGTCAAATCTAAATTATATAAATTAGGGATCAAACCCTAGTATATCAGTTTAAGAAATAAACTATAAATTAAAATATTTCAACAAACGACATATGGCCGTGAACAATTAAACCCTACATGGTTGTCTTAAGCCTGTGTTAAACAAACATTCTACATAGCCATTAGAATTTCGAAGTAAATACATTAATGGAAATAACAACTGGCAGTTTCTTTTTATATTAAGTTAAGAACAGTAGCATAGTTAAAGCAGTGCTACAGGACCAGGGTAAAACCCTGTCAAACATGAAAAAGAAGAAGCAAAATCAGAGTTTAACTCTGCGGCACCTCATGGCTGCCTTGTTTTTCTTTTAAACTATTTTTGCAGCCTGTACAATATCATCATAGCGACTTTGCTCTTACAGAGAGTCTTTAAAAGAAGCAGAACCCACGGTTCGGTTGCAGAGAATCATCTCTGTCAATTTAAGAGCAAATCCTTTTAAAAGGAACAAGTAAATACTATAAAATCGAACCAGGGCGAACCCCACATTTTGACAACTAAAAGTCAACTTGGAAACTGCCCTAAGAACCTGCAAGAAGGAACTGCCATGAATGGAACCGGGCTTACCGGAAAACCCTCAGTCAAAGCTGTCAACTTCCACGCCGCAGAGGAAAGACGAACCTGCAACAAGGATTTAGATTTGTTTGTGTTAAACCCTAATTAAAAGAAAATGATTATAAACATATATATACCAATTAAAAAGGAAAGAGAAGCTTGAATACCTCGAAATGATGAAGCTGCGGCCCTGTAAGATCAGCTGAGTAACCATTGACAGGTAAATGAGAGAAACCCTCCCTGCCGCAAGTAAAAGGAGCTCGACAGAGTAAAACTCAGTACAATGGAGGAGGATGCGCAATATAGCCCAGCATTAAGCTTCTATTCTACCAGATCCGGTGAGAAGGATAAAAAGGACAAACCCTAAGTGTAATAAACACTACTCAGAATCACCAGTAATCTTCTATTTAACACGACAGTCTACTCTCGGCACAGTAAAGAGGTCCACGAAGGGACTGAACCAGCTTTCAACTAATAACTGAACCAGTGTGGAGGAGTTTGCAGACATTACACACGCGGAGGAGCAGCCATAAGGTTCACAGAGTGGCCGAAGGGCCCGAAGGCAGTGAGGATAATGATAGCTAGGGTTTGAACCATCGTTTTTATAACAACATTGCAGGGTGGAGGTGAGTCCACGTAGTCACTAAATAATTTTCCAACAATGATAAGAACTATAAAGTTCATGCCAAGATCATTGTCAATGATTCGAAACTTCATGAGGGCAATCATAAGGCTCGACTTACCATAGTCCACCTGCATGCAAAGTAAATCAACAACGTGTATATTATTATAACGTATCTAATGCATTATATTGGTAGAGTTCTCCTTTCGGTCTCATTTTCTATGTATAGAGAGTAATAGTCATAAGAACTATAAGATCGAAAAACAATGTTATTTTACCATATTGCAACCCATTTATAACCTTGTTATAAAATACTTATGCCTAGTTATAAACAAGTAAAGGATTGTTATAGTAAATATTATTTATTTGAGATAGTCTCTAGAGAGAGACCTTGAACAAAAGAGAGTTGTTCTAACTTCATAAACTTTTTCTATTATAAAATGGTTATGTCCTTAAATACTCGTGGAGCTATGATTGTTTATGTGTATTGAGCTTTATCAAATCCAAAACAAAGGTGACATTAAAATTTATAAGAATCTTCATAATAGTCTTAAATTCTTGTGATAAATAGTACACTTGTAACTATATTCCTATACAAGGATTTACAAGAATTGATAGGTGATAGCTAGACAAGAAATTTATGCAAACTGCCATCACTATTCTTGATGTTTGTTCAATCTGGAAGTTCATAGTATTTATGATTATGATACAACCTGATAATTTCAAAGGCGCACATAGAAATTTAATCAATTAATGATCATGGAAATAAGGATAGTTTCTATCACTCCAAAATCATGGAATTTTACTAAGTGAAGACTTATAGCTAGCAGAAAAGCCTGTAGCTGCTAGAAGAAAAGTATATATTGACTTTACTTAATACAAACTTACAATTAATTTTGCAGTCAAACATGTTCATAAATTTTAACACTGAGCATGACGTAGCAAATAGCAAATAAGTGAAAAGAAATAGGATCGAACATGATAATCCATATTTAAGCTATGTACTAGAAAATAGATAGTTTGAATGCACTAAAGTAAACTCAATGGTGATTCAGTATTTGTTATGGATACTTAATGTTGCTAGTATAAATGAAATCAGCTATCTGTTTCTCTAGTAATTCTAAACTATCTACCATTGAAAAACTTTAAAAGAAGTACAGGAAAAGCTTTACCTGTGAAGGCTTGTTAATACTGGCTAACATACTTTTATATTTTACTGAACAATTGTGATACAACAGTCTATTATTTTAAATACTTTAAAAGTGCTACGACCCAAACCTTACCTGTAAATCTATAAGGGAAAGAAAAACTGTTGCATTAGCTGAAGTAGCTAAGTAAGCCCAGTCTGTCATAGCAATTTTCCCCCTTGCGGTTACAAACAGAAGACAATCAGTAACGGACAAGGAACTCATCATATAAGTCAAGTACAGGTAAATATCTTTCAGTTACAATTCTTTAGCATAAACTAATCAAACCATTAATGATTTCTTTTAATGTGTTTATATGCTATATTATAAAAGTTTTAAATTTTTTGAAATTTTGGGTCTTGACAAGTGAGGAAAAAACAAGAAACCAGACCAAACGATAGTAGCTCAACGACAGTAAGAATGAACAACTTGAGTTTTTATCAAAATGCAAAAAATTAGTTCAAACAGTCATACTGGGTCCTCTAGAGGCCGACACCGACAAGCCGCTTTAAAAGGCATACCAACTATTTGAAAGCATGGTGTCGAATCTACAATCACATCTACTAAATACAAAGGAGGACCAAAAAGAGGAGACATCTAGACTGTTAAGGCAACAGTACACAACATTCTCAGAAGTTCACAAAGTACTGCAAGACCACCTGGAAGAATATGTAATCACATAATAAGTACTCCATGATGGTCCCACTTATTACAGACAAGTATTTCAGCAAACCCGATAGAACTGAGAACAAATTCAATCACTATAAATAAGAAAAGGCACAGAAGAAGCACTAAGAAACACGATACAAGATCAAATTGTATTTGAAACAACCAAACTACAGAAACTAGAAAAATAATCACACCAGTGGGTACAACAAGCACTCCCAAGCCTTGATAAACTAGATACAATCTACCCGCAGATGAGAAGACTACTAGAGGTAGTAGCAGAAAAAAAATCAATTCATGGGACCCGACATGGAAAGCATAGCAAACCTTTCCATCCAGGAGAATATGTCGACTTTCTAAATCATCAGAACATTTACAATCAACATACAGAAAGTATTACAGAGCTAGGCAAAATTTCAACCCCAACTAGCCATTACAGCAGAAACAATTATGGAAATATGCATACAGAAACGACCAACCATCCGACTACACAATTCATGAATACAAACAATGCTAGAAACAACTCTAATTTGGGAGAATATTATTACTCGTTCTCTTCTGTAAATTTGGCCTTAGATGGTGAAATGGTTATAGAATAAAACAACTTTATCTTAGGACTAAACCACCTAGGTATTAGATTTTGCGAGGAGAAAGACGTTATGGTATGATCTTGGAACAAAATTTCTAGAGTTGTAACTGCCAAACAAGCTTATGAGGCCTATAGTGGTACTTTCACGTCCTCGAAAACTTTGGTGGCATCTTCCTCTATGGAAATGGTAGATCCTACAAAGATAAAGTGTTATGTGTGGCTCAACTAAGATAATCACATCGAAGGATAATTTTAAGAACACCCCCTAAATTTATATGTATAATAAATGGGTGAATATCCTTAATATATAGGAAATATTGAAGGCTATTTTATCAATAATATAATATGTATATATAATTTTTTGGATAATCTTTCATTATATTATAGAATCTTGTAAAAGCTTGGCGAATCTTTCAATAAACTATAGGATATTGCAAAATATTGGTGAATATTTCGTTGAATTATAAAATATTGTAAATACTTGGAAAATATTTCATCAAATTATAAAATCTTGTAATGTATGGGTGAATATTTTGCTAGGAAGACTCATCTTTTGATTGCGTGGATTACTAAGGTAGTGCAATAGAAGAGCATATACTAGATCTCGAATCCCTCAACTCATACACCCTCAAATGAACAAATACAAAAGTGAGGGGAGGCAGGATATATTTATACATTTCATAAGCAGTGTTGGTGAAACAAAACTATACTAACTAGATTCATGGATAGTGGGTACTCCACTTTTTATATTGTCCCTTAATGATCCAACAGACATGCTGTGACCCAAATCTTGGCATACCAACAAACAGATAGAATTGAAAATTTTATACTCTACAGTGATTATGACATCCGCAAACCATCATTACAACATGGAGTATTATTGAGACCCACAACCTTAATATATTGTAAAAATTCCCAATTAACTTATTTTCCAAATCTCTCATTTTTAAGCTACCATTTAAGAAAAAAATAGCCTGCTTTATAAATACAAATGCGACTTTTTCCTTTCTTTTGTTGACAATCAAAATATAAATTTTGTAATTTGATTTAAAGTTTTTAGATTTAGTTAGAAACTTGCAATGGTTATTAGAAATAAGAACATACACTAACAAGAATAGAAATCACATTAATGCATCATCACACATATCATTATAATGACTATATTAAAGACTACTTTTTGTCAGATAAATTGAGGAGGTTTTTGTATCCATGTACTTGAAATTTTTGAAATCATGCAAAATGTGGTAAAATTGTTTTGTCACCCTCACTGAATGCAAATGACTAGATATCAAATAACACAATGTCTACATCTCAGGTCAAACATGCCCTCTACATATTATATACAATCATGATGGATATGAAGTATATTGTTCCAACTAAATCACATATTTATCATACATAACTAGATCCATTTTTGGATGATGATAGCAATTACACAACAAAACAAATCACCAAAAAATATTTTACTTTTGAATGACCCTTACAAAAAACAAAACATCGTAAAAAAAGTATCAAACCTAACTAATTTAGGTCAGAAATAATATTAACGAACTTTGTAATACAAATAAAAAATATATGAGTCGTGAACTTCTCAATACCAATAAAATAATCTACTAGTACATTGTGGACAACTCTACAAGAATACCACCAAAATAATGACCATTCCACCATACCCCCGCCATTATACTCGTTATACATTCATTTTTATTATAAAAATCCCAAACATCAACAATAATAGACATAAAATATGAACATATACACTCTCATTGACACGTTAGGTCCAATAATATTTCCAGAGCAACATCCTAATAAAAGCACATTTTAAACAACTAGGTAAAATTTAGTTTGAATATATAAAAACCATGTGGTATCTCTCCATTAAGAGTAGCATCCATTAACAACATATAAATTTCATTCGATAGTTTAAACATGACAATGCATAAAATAAATCATATCTCTTGATATCTATAACACTTTCGTAGAACCAATACTCCTAGGATAGAATAAAACCCTAATAACACCGAATTATCGCTAAGAATAAAGAATTCGCTAGAATTCAATAGGCCTAAAAAAACATCCATGATAAAAAAACATGATAAAACGTAAATTTACAGTATAATAATTTATTGTAACTGTGGATAAAAAACATAAAAAGATTGATAAAAAGAATACCATGTTAATTGTTGGATGAAAAGGGTGATGTGAGTTTGTTTTCTCTAATAAATTGCATGTGGAACATGCCCCTTCAAGACTTGAGCTTTTGACAATGGATATGTTATGCGAATATTAAAATGTCGAGAAAAATAATAATGAAAAGTAGAATCGCATCACCAAGAACCTTTACCTTGCAAATGCAATTTGATGTGGATGAACCATGAATCATTGTATCCTCTATAGAGTAAAAAATAGCCCCTGGTTTTCCCTATAATGCAAAAAATCAAGGGATGAAAGAAGATATCACATGAAATTGACTAAAAATACGGGAAAGCTCAACCATGTGCCTAAATTACAAGGAAAATGGAGGGAGAATTAATCCTTGGGAGTTTCCAATACTGAAAATTGGGGGTGAAAGATAGATTGGAGGGAGATTTTGCTAGGGAGAAAATACTTTTTTCATTTTCCTCATTAATATACGGCAGGATATTCATTTTGGCTTTATTTTATTTTCTAATGAATATGGGTGAATATATTTTAGCTAAAAAAACCCTTTCCATATAAGAAAATATCCCACTAAGTTTTTGTAACCCCCTTAATATAACCCATGGGCTAGATATAGCCCCTAAGATTATCCATGATCACATCTTGACTTGGGATCATTTTAGAAATATGGAAATAAGATGTCCAAATATTTTCCTCCTTTGTGATTCTACTCCTGAAAGTGCCTTTCATCTGTTTTTTGACTATGTCTTTTGCAAGAAAGTGTGGTCATAATTCCATGAAGGGATATATGATATTTGCAGATGGAACCTCCCTACTTTGGAAGAAAATCTAGCAGTTTGGATTAGGAGTGTTCTTATTCACAAAAATATCCCCCTTTTCATGATGTGGGGCATTTGGAAATCTCAAAATGATATGATTTTTATTGATATGCTTTAGAATTCTTCTATGACAAGTGTTACAAAGAAAACTTCCTATGTATTTGGGTGGACCACAACAGACAATATGACACCAGAAAACAATCCACTTCCATTGTGATAAAGAGATAAACAAGTCTTACACTAAGGTATTGTTAGGATTATTAATATTCCCTTGTCCAATTTGGTCATATGTCTAAATCAGGAGTCATGTCTAAATCGGGAGTCTTTCCAGTCTATTTTTAGTCACTAGCACCATTGGGTCCACTTGGCCTAATTGGGGCACAGGTTCCAATTACTAAAGTGTGGGGAACACTAATTGAGGCCTACTGCCAGCGATTTCTCTTGCATGCATCAGTTTAGGAGCCTCCTATATCAATCCCTACAAATTAGGAGCCACTGGGAGTGCCAATACCAACAAAGATTAGTTGAGTTGAGTTGGTGACTAGTCAAGCTCAGTTAGGAGTTAGTTACATTCAGCTCTAGTCCTATACATTCATTTAGCGCTAGGTTTGCATGGATTCATGCAGGAGAGATGCATTTCTCACCTACCATAGTTAGTTAGGCTTAGTTAACACTGAATTATACACTTGAGTTGTGATTTAGAACTCCGATGAACTCCGATAATGATTTAGACAAGGTCAGTTAACCACTTAGTCAAGTAGAGTCTAATCAATTCAAATTTCCTCACATGGATTCGAATTGCATGTGGCTATTTAGACATTGTACTTCATTGTAATTATTAATTAATTAATTTTGATTAATGAAATAATTCACAGTTACAAGCCATTTTTACATTGTTTCATTCTTCAATTACTGAGCAAATTGTGTGATTTATTTTGTGAGTTGTGTGTTGATCCATAAATCTATGTGCTCAATTTAATATGGTATCAGAGCCTCAACAGGACAAGGAACTTCTCCTCCTCATATTTCTTACTGGATCATTTGTTTTTAGCAAAATTGCTCCTTCCAGCACTGCACAAGAAGCTAATGGTTTACCACTTAACACCCCAAGTTAAGGAATTGTTGATTAAGATTGCTTGATCAACTATGTTGGGTGTGATGAAAACCTAAAATGTGCAAGCTATCCGACCTTACTTTGTATTTTTGTGTAATTTCATGTACAACTTCAAATGGACTCATCGGTTCCTCTTCTCACCCCATTCACAAGCTATTCAGAATGGAAGATGAAGATGATTGCATATCTAAAGAGATGGGATATATATGAGGTTTCTATTGGACTTGCTGAAGATTCCTATTAGAGTGAGAATGATTATCTCAATGAATGTAATGCAGATTTTGGAACAATAGCTCTGGCTCTCTCCCCTAGCTTGCGCTACCTCACTAAATTTGTTGAATATCCAAAGGATCTCTGGACAACATTGGACATAACCTTTGGAAAGATTAATGAGGATCATAATAGAAATTTGGAGAGAAAATAAAACACTACAAGTGTTCATGATCCAAAATTATTGGCCTCCACCCTCTTTGATGAAGTTGTTCAAGATGAAGAAGAAGCAAAGTCCTCCTCCAGTGATTCTCCTTTAAACTCTATGCCAAATTTGCTAGTGATTGCTTCCAAAAGTGAAGAGGAATTTGATTTCTCTCCCTATAATTTTGCTGATGGTGTGAAAATATTTAATACCTTGGATGTTTTGAAAAAAATATCAGATTACAAGAGTGATCAATTTGCTCTCCTTGATCTAGATCTTCCAGCAAATTCTTGCAGGATTGCATGCACTAAAATTCAGAATTTTGAAGAAGAACAAAACTGTGCATCTACCATTTCGGTGGACCATAATTTTGGATATTATATGAACCTTATTGGATCTTATATTATGTTATTTTTATCTGATCTAACATTTCTTGGTTCAATATTTCAGGTTCATGAGCTTTCAGTACTACTTGTAGCTGTTCTCATCAATTTTGTGAAGAAACAAGTACCGCAAGTATCCTTCAAAACTACTGCTGGGGATTTGATTTCATTCCACACTTTTGGATATGATATGATCTTATATATATCTGATCTGATATTATTTGGTTCAATTTTTAAAATCCAAGAGATTTTAGTCATGGTTGTAGCTTCTCTCACCAATTTCGGTGTGAAAAATCAAGTACCACAATTCTTCTTCAAATTTGTTGCTAGTTTCCTCTTATAAGGTTGCTGATATTTTATTTTGTGAGTAATTAATTATTTCTGAATATATATAATATTATGGAGTTCAAGCATTCACTCTCCACAGTCCCAGGGGTTCTCTACCTTTGGTCACATGCTCATCTCCTCACAGAACTAGTAAAGAGGAAGACATTCTGCATCTGCCTGGACACTTTCTCCTAACACTTGGGGCTGATTTTACCACTCATGGTTTTCTGTTCATGTATGAAACATATCAGTTTCTTCAATGTTCCTCACATGGTTTTAATCCTCAAGAACCTTTTCTCACTTATCAGTGGATTTCAGTTGCTCTACATGGGTCCAGTTTTCATCCAGCGGCTGTCTATATTTGTGATGTAGTTGAGCATATTATTCTTCTTCGAAAGAGGAAAATTCCTCTAGACATAATGATGGAGAGTTTCACATTCTAGGCCCTAGGATACCTATACACATAAGAACCAGATTGATCCTAATTCTACCTTCTTAATTAGACAGGGGGATTTTTTACCATGTGGTTTTTTCCCCAGCTCCTTGTATTGAGCAGTTACTTTAGTTTACTTGATGTAATGGGTGACATATGGTCTTAGTTACTAGGGACCAAATATTTTCCAATTTAGCATTCAGGGGGAGTGTCAGAATTATTAATCCTCCCTTGTCCAATTTGGTCATATGTCTAAATCAGAAGCCATGTCTAAATTGGGAGTCCTTCCATTCTAATTTTAGTCACTAGCACCATTGGGTCCACTTGGCCTAATTGGGGCACATGTTCTAGTTACTAAAGTGTGGGGAACACTAATTGAGGCCTACTTCCATTAATTTCACTTGCATGCATCAGTTTAGGAGCCTCTTAGGTCAATCCCTACAAATTAGGATCCACTCGGAGTGCCGATACCAACCAAGGTCAGTTGAGTTGAGTTGATGACTAATAAACCTCAGTCAGGATTCAGTTACATTCAGTTCTAGTCCTCTACATTTAGTTAGCGCTAGGTTTGCATGGCTGCATGTAGGAAAGGCACATTTCTCACCTACCATAGTCAGTTAGGATTAGTTAACACTGAATTAAACACTTGAGTTGTGATTTAGAACTATGATGAACTCCAATAATGATTTAGACAAGGTCAGTTGACCATTTAGTCCTCCAATAATGATTTAGAGAAGGTCGGTTAACCATTCAGTTAACTAGATTCTAATAAATTTGAATTTCCTCACATGGATTCAAATTGCATGTGGCTATTTAGCCATTGTACTTCATTGTAATTATTAATCAATTACTTTTGATTAATGAAAGCATTCATAGTTGCAAGCCATTTTTACACTGTTTCATTCTTCAATTACTGAGTAAATCGTGTGATCTATTTTGTGAGTTCTGTGTTGATCCATATATCTATGTGATCAATTTAATAGGGATGAGACTTGGGTCTCATATATATCTATGTGTGTGTATGTTTGTGAGAGTGTGTGCTTTCCTTGTTTTATGGTTTCCTTGTTACGAGAATAAATCCTTGGCTTTCTTCTCATAAAAAGGAAAACACACACACATATCCTTGCACGAAGTTGAAGGGACGTTTAGATGCAATTCCAGTTTCAAAAATATTGCTAGAGTTTAGTAAAACACAAATTCTCAATTATTTCGTTGAACTAGGCATGGGTAGGCCTAATCCTGCCATGTTGGTTTACACAGAAGATACTAAACATAAATTCTAGCAAGTTTTTTAACTACAACGTTCTCTATCATTTTGTAACTACAAAAGAATCTAACATTTTGTAACTACATGCCTTTGCCTTTTATTTTAGATATTAATTCCTTAACCTTATCCCTATCCCTTTGTCCCTAACTGTAATGTCCCCATTTTTAATAATTGCATAACAGGAAAATTCCATCAATCCTACTAGTTCCCTAGGTTGGGTGGAAACATTGGAAAGTTAATAAGGGAGATAATACATGGTGTTTAGACATTAGAAGGAATACATATTTATTTAATGGAGTTAATTAAATTAATGCAAGTGAAAAATGAAATTGCTATGGAGAAGGGAGACACATGGAGACTATGGGCCCACTCAAGCTAGAATTCCTATGTTAAATGGCATCCTCCTCTTGCAATATCGAATCTATGGGAAGCCTAATGTTTTTGGATGGATTATTAGGTTAATATACTTGTCCATATACTTCATAGGTTTAATTTGGGATGAATTTTAACTTACATGGGGAGAGGAAGAGCCAAATGGGAGTTTCATGGACACTTGGCTAGATTCCCCTTACATTTATGACATCTATGACACCAATGATGGAGATTCTATGATAGTTATGACACAAGTCAGATATGAAGGCTAACATATGACATATATGACATTTCAGGTTAAAATATACCATCCAATAGAGCTCTCATTTGAGTTTGGGAATCTCAATGGGCTCCTACTCAAATTTGGGGAAAGTAGAAGGCTAGGAAAGAGGGGTCACATGTCATTTCATGAGCACACACCCTAATTCAACTAGGATTGAGTTTGTGGATGGATTGGGAACCTTATAAGGCTAAGGAATTTTATAAAATATAGGAATCAACCAATATAATTTCCTTTTGATGATTTTTGAAAATTGTTATTGTGAAGAGAGAGAGAGTTAGTGGATGACTAGTTCATGTCTTAGCCAATTTCGAGGCTGAAAGATTCCCATCCTAGTTGGTTTTTGCAGAGGCCACTCAGGTATTTCAAGAAGATTAAATGGAGTCATAATTTATAGGTGAAATATAAAAAATATTGTTTACATATCAATCTCATCTTGTTCTTGCTTTCATCTCAAGTTTTCTCACCATATTTCAGCTCTATGGAGTGAGGCGCACTTGGTGAGCTATTCATCTATTTAAGGGAGCTTATCTTGCTCCATTATTTTTAATTCTGATGAAAATTATCTGATATTTAATTTCATAAATATATCAGGTCTAAATTCCAATTAATCTCATGTTTTATTGCTCAATAATGAAGAAACAATGCCATTTCCCCACTACCTTGTTGTAAATTCTTGTGATCTTTATGGATTCGAATGGATGTATAAAATATTGATGATTTATGAATGAATGGAATTTAATTAAAATATATTATGTATTTAATGTTCATTAATTATAATTTTTTTCCATTGGGTCGAGTTTCATAGCATTTGGATAAAACTACACGTCATTTCCCCAAGGGTCCAAAACTAGTTTTTTTATATCTGATTGAAAGAAGCGATGACATCCATGGGAGGTAGATTGGTTATGAATATGAGTCTCTGATAATTTATTCTACACATACCCTTATTAAATTTTATAATTAAAGTGTGTTTCCGCACCTTTTGGAATCCATTTCTACAACTTACCCCGGGGGGGGGGGGGTTTTGAGCCCAAATTTGCCAATAAAATCATCTATCTTGTTCAAAATTTAGTACAGACTTGCAGAAGTGATTGGAGGGCCATAATAAATCCATGAACATAATAATTAAGTTATTATACCATTAATACACCTTCTATGAATATTTGGGAGAAATTGGGCTGATTTGGATACCAAGACACTAAAACTAGTCAAGAGCCAAAATTGTGGAAAAATTGGAAAATTGGGCATTTTGGTAAAAAAATTTAAAAAAGGACATTACAAGTGGTATAAGAGAATTATATTTGAACATGATGTGGTCTTATATTTGTGAGGACAATAATTCAGGGACTAGCATTATATATTGAAAGCCAAAAGTGCTTTTGTTGAAGAGGAAACTATGACTAGGGATGAAAAGGGAACCTCATATGATGGTGAGGAGCTTATATAAATTATGGAACCTATATTTGAAGACATGAATAATAATATTTTGAAAGGATTTGAATCGTTGGCTATCAAAATTTGGGAAAAATATATTGACTTTAAGAAAACCAAGGGGGGAAATGCATCATCTTGCTTGAAGGAGCAAAAGGAGGAGACCCATGAACCACCTAGTTCTTAAACATGTGAAGTAGAAGAAGTAGTACATGAATAGGATCAAAATTCACTCCCAAGTGACTCTTAAAAATATGAAGAGAAATCACATGAGTATGAAGAAGTTTCTATTGAAAATACTGAAGATGAACTTGAAGAGATCCAAACACTTGATGTGGTGGAAGAGGAACCTGAATTGTCTCTTGATGAAGGTTATGCAATTTTTAAAGAAGAGCATGATACTACCTATATGTATACTTCCCATGATGAAACTTCTGCACTTTTTTATCATTTGGGTGAGTTAGTTCATTCTCCTACATCCTACAATTCCATGTTTTGCAGCATTAGTCTCTATGAAGTATGGGTGAAAGGGTTCTTTTTTATGGTGCCACATGAGGAGTATGGAACTCCTAGATTTAATTTTTATGATGACATAGTTGGAGCACATTCCTATTGAAATTTGTAGAAGCGTCCTTTGTTACTTTATGATTATACACATCTACATGGATGCACCTATGATATGCATTTGAGTGAAGACTCATGGTTTCTCTTGCTCAACACTTGGTTCATTTGATGTTGGAGGAACTTCATCCAAAACTGGGGTGAATAGATTTATGATTGAAGAAATTTTTTGTTTCCAGCCACATACTTTGTTTTATATATTTTTGATCCTCTCATTCATGGATGTATGGGTTATACTTCTTTGAGTCATTTGAAGTCTCCTTGTTTCTCTTGCTCATTATTTGGTTCAGATTTTAGTGGAGATTATTCATTCACTTCTTGGATGAAAGAATACATGGCTGAATATTTTGATGCATATCACATCCTTTTGGAGCAGAATTATAGGACATGGGATCCTCACCTATGTCATTGGATCATATTTTATTGGTCAGTTGAAGCTTGTATGCAATTGGAAAATGGTGGTCTACTTACTTGGAGGTATAAGCACTTTCATGACTTTTTGATGAGGCACCTCCTTGAAGTACTTTTTTATTATGTTGTTATGTACATTGATGATATATATTATGTACTCATGATTTTTGGAAGAATGCATACAAGAAAATTGGATCCGGGAATTCTATTTCCTAATGTTATGGGTTGGAGAGCACTCTTAATTGTTGGAGTGCAATACAAGCAACACCTAGAGATTGTGTTGAAAACTTTGCAAGAATAGTCTTTGTATGCTGATATGTCTAAATGTGAATATGGGATGAAAGAACTATTATATCTTGTGCACATTATTGGGCAAGATGTAGTGAAAGTGCACATGGAAAATATCAGGTCTATCTTAGAATGGCCATCACCAAAAAACATCACAGAAGTAAGAGGCTTCATTGGAAGATGTACATACTACAGGAAGTTTGTGAAAGGGTTCTCCAAGTTGACTTCTCCACTCACTGATTTGACTAAGAAGGATGCTTTCAAGTGGAATGAAGAGGCTGAAAAGTCCTTCCAAAAAATGAAAGAGGTAATGAGTAGTTGTCCCATACTTACATTACCTGATTTTTCTGAGCCTTTTGTTGTTGAATGTGATGCCTCAGGTGGAGGAGTAGGTGCTATCCTAAAACAAGGCCAACACGCTATATCCTTTGAGAGTAGAAAGTTCCAGCCTCATGAAAATATTTATTCCATATATGACAAAGAGATGTTGGCCATAATGCATTCCTTGGCCAAATTCCGACAATACTTGGTAGGCAACAAGTTTGCAATGAAAAATGACCACAATAATCTAAGACACTTCCTTACCCAAAAGGATCTAAAGGAAAGGGAAAAAATTTGGGTAAAAAAGATCCAAGATTATGATTTTGATATTGAATATGTGAAAGGAAATAATAACATTGTATGAGATGCATTATCTCGAAGACCTTTTTTTTCTGTCATGGACATTGCTAAAAATTGGAAAGACATGCTACTAGTTGAATATGCCAAAGATAAGTTTTCTTGTGATGTATTAGATGGAATCATTGGAGATGATAACTACATAATTTTAAATGGGCTTATATAATATAAGGGAAGAATTTATTTGGTTCAATATTCAGAGCTTATGTACAAAGTTTTGTAGGGAGCACATGATTCTCCACTAGCAAGCCATCCTGGGATCTTCAAAACCTATAGGAAACTAAGGAAAAGGTTATATTGGAAGGAGATGAAGGAATATGTTAAGAAGTATGTGAATCAATGTAAGGTATGTCAGAAAAACAAATCAAAACTCACATACCCAACTGGTTTATTACAACCATTTCCCATTCCAGAACAAAAATGGGACAGTATATCGATGGATTTCATCACCGTTTTTCCCAAATATTTGGGAAAGGATTGCATATATGTGGTAGTGGATAGATTGACTCTGTTTTGTCATTTATTTTCTGTTACATCCTCTTTTAGTGCTACACAAGTGGCTAGCCTTTTTTCAAAGAAATATTTAGATTGCATGGGCTCCCCAAGAGCATTGCGAGTCATATAGATGGTAGATTCATGAGTGCTTTTTGGAAAGAAATTTCCAGATTGGTGGGCACCAATTTGAATCCAAGTACAAGATACCATTCCCAAACTGATGGAAAAACAGAGAAGGTGAATAAATGGTTGGAAGGGTACCTTCGAAACTATGTGGGAGAGCAACAAAAATATTGGACAAAATGGATACACTTGGGTGAGTTTTGCTACAACACCACCTTTCACATGTCAATAGGGATGTCTCCTTTTATATCATTATATGGTTATGATGCACTTACATTTGATGATATGATATTTGGTGATAGTAGAGCTCCAAAATCTAAATATTGGGTGGAAGAAAGCCAAGAAATTTTAAATATTTTAAAAGACAATTTGCAGGTCGCCCAAAACCAGCAAAAACAATATGCAGGTAAACATAGAGATTAAAGGACCTTTCATGCTGATGATTTAGTGTATTTGAGGTTGCATCCATACAAACAAATTTATTTGAAAAGGAATGGAGTAGAAAATATAAATCCAAGATACTATGGGCCCTACAAGGTAATCCGAAAGATTGGAGAAGTAGCATATGAGCTAGAACTTCTGGAAGGGAGTAAAATTCATAATGTATTTCATGTTTCTTGTCTCAAGAAAGCTATTGGTCATAAATTTTTCATTTCAAATACACTCCCTCCTTTGGATGATGAAGGACAACTCACACTTATTCTAGAAAAGGTTTTGAAGACAAGGGACATAAGATTGAGGAGCAAAACAATCAAATAATACTTGGTGCAGTGGAAGGATCTACCAAGTGAAGATGCCACATGGGAAGAGGAGAATATTTTGCAGCATCCAAATTCCATCAATCCTACTAGTTCCCTAGGTTGGGTGGAAACATTGGAAAGTTAATAAGGGAGCTAATAAATGGTGTTTAGACATTATAAGGAATACATATTTATTTAATGGAGTTAATTAAAGGAATGCAAGTGAAAGATTAAATGGCTATGGAGAAGGGAGACTCATGGAGACTATGGGGTCCACTCAATCTAGAATTCCTATGTTAAATGGCATCCTCCTCTTGCAATATCGAATCTATGGGAATCCTAATGTTTTTGGATGGATTATAAGATTAATATACTTGTCCATATAATTCATAGGTCGAATTTTGGATGAATTGTAACTTACATGGGGAGAAGAAGAGCCAAATGGGAGTTTCATGGACACTTGGCTATATTCCCCTTACATTTATGAAATCTATGACACCAATGATGGAGATTCTATGACAGTTATGACACAAGTCAGATATGAAGGTTGACATCTGACATATATGACATGTCAGGTTAAAATATACCATCCAATATATCTCTCATGTGAGTTTTATAAGCTCAATGGGCTCCTACTCAAATTTGGGGAAGGTGGAAGGCTAGGAAAGAGGGGACACTATCCCCTTAACAACAACATTTTCTATCATTTTGTAACTAGAAAAGAATCTAACATTTTGTAACTACATGCTTTAGCTTTTTATATTAGATATTAATTCCTTAACCTTCTCTCTATCCCTCTGTCCCTAACATTGTTTCCTCCCTATATCTCCCCCCTTTCTCTCTATGACCCTATGCATCCCTCCATCCATAACTCTCTTTCCCCATCCATATCCTCTCTCCATAACTCTCTCTTTCTATACCTCCCTATATATATATATATATATATATATCCCCATATCTCTCTCTCTCTCTCTCTCTCTCTCTCTCTCTCTCTCTCTCTCTTCCCCTCTGCATCTTCCCCTCTTTGTCTCTATGTCCCTAACCCTCCCTCCCTCTTTATATATCTCTCTATGGATTAAGGGATTAGGTATTGAGGGTTTATAGGTTAATTAAGGGCTTGTATTATTTAGGGTTTATGATATTTATGGGTTAGATATTAACGTGATACAAGTTAAGAGTTTAGGAGGGAGGAGTTAAGGGATAATAAGTGTTTAAGTAGAGTTAAGATGAAAAGGATTAAAGAGTTAGCGGTTTTAGATTTTAATGGATTTAGGGCTTGTGTGTTAGGGTATTAGTGCTTCAAAGGTTAGGGGATAATTTTTAAAGTCTTATGGGTTAAGTGGTTTAGGGTTGAGGGAGTAAACTTGGGCTTGGTAGTTAGTGGTTGAAGGATTAGAGGTAAACAAGTAAAGGGTTGAAGGGGTTTAGGGGTTCGTGTATTTAGTGCTTAACGTATTTAAGGATCCAAGTTTATGGGATAAGGATTTAAGAGGTTAGAAATCAAGGGATTAATTGTTTATGAATAAACTAGGGATTATGTTTTAGTTTTTAAGTTCTTAGAGTTAACGGGATAAATATTTTAGGGGTTAAGGGAATTAGATGTTAAATTATTGAGGGAACCAATGTTAGAGGGTTAGGGATAAATAGGTTAACCATTAAGGGTGAAGGGTTAAGTGTTAAGGTATTGTAAGTGATTAAGGTATTAGGATATTAGTGTTTAAGTACATGAGGGTTATGATATTGTTGGTTATTTAAGAGGTGAGGCCTTTAGGGGTTAGCATATTTATGGGTTAAGGAATTTATGGTTCTAGGGTTAGGGTGTTAGGTTTGAGGAGGTTAAGGGTTAAGCATCAAGGGGTTAAAGTATTAAATCCTTGGGTGTTAATGGATTAATATATTAAGCGATAAGGGATTAGTTGTTTATGGAATTATGGATTTTGGATTTAGGGAGTATGGGATAGGGGGTTAACTAGGTCTTAGGGGTTATGGGTTAATAGTTTATAGGTAAAGGCATAAATTCATCAAGAGGTTTAAATGTTTAGGGGTTAGATATTTAATCATATAGGGGTCATGCGCTTTATGGTTTAAGGGATTATATTTTAGTGTTTAAGGGATTAGGTATTGGGGTGTATGGGGTATTTAATGGGTTTATGGATTACAGGGATTTGGCCTTTGGTCTTATGGGTTTATGCATTTAATTTCCTCATTCCTGGTTCCTCCCTCCACCTTCCTCAATTTATGTCCCTTCTCCTCCCCCCCATCCCGTATCCCCTCTCTCCCTCACACCCCTTACCTCCATCCATTACTTAGCATATCGTTCACCCACCGTCGCATATACCCTCTACTTCTCACCCACTTTATCTCGATCCATTACTTAGCACATAATTTATGTTTTCTATAACACTTTATCATTTTGTAAACAAAAAATGCCGGAGCATTTTGTAACTAAGAAACATTAGAGCATTTTGTAATGAATAAAAACCAATTCATTTTGTAGAAAAAAAATGCTAAAGTGTTTCTATTGACACAAAAGGAGGGAATGACAATTTAGATGTAAATATAACACACAAGTTTTCCTTAGCATGTAAAACATTGCTTCTCACATGCTCATGTCTCATCTGGAGTCCCCCAAGTTTGGTTAAAAGTTACCAACCCTATGCTATGAATATGGTAAACCATAACTAACTTGGCATTTCCTCCATTTTCTTAGTATGTTGTCTTTCTCCACTCTTTACAATATGATAGACACAATCGTTTTGATGAAATTTTATACATAGATAGCATTCTTTTTGCATATTCCAAATATTATTATTGTTTTAATTATTAAATTTTTTATATTTCTTTCCTAACTTTTATGTACCATGAATCCTTAACTCAAAAACACATTGATAGTGTTTCCTCCATAACCTTTTTATTTCACAAGAATTTTAAAAAAAATCATATGTTGCAATACTAGAAACCAACCTCTACATGCTATAAAAAATCCATGTTGCAATATTTTCATTAATACCTTCAAAATATGCACACACACTAGACGTATCGTTTTCAAGGTTTTCTCACTTAGATAATTAAAAATAAAAAATATTTTTTTTTGGAAAAATAGTGTTGCGCTAGTGCTACTTGTTCTCTACATGTCTGCGGATTTTTGTATCCCAAAACCATAATTTAGGCAATCAAAGGATGCACCCACAAAGACATATGCCTTATCATTTTCCACAAAAATAAAATGTTCCTATTAGAAAATATTAAACTTGACATAAATATGAAAATTTTCAATACATAAAATTTATATATTCAGAAACATGATTCAATTTCCCACATTTCATATTTTTTACTTAATCCATGATATTTTGTGTAAGTACCTCAAAAAATCCAAGTAAGTTGAGGTATTCCTAATTTTTCATCTTTCTATTTATATAACGCATGAAAAGTGACCGTCATTAGCTTGCACACCCCCCCTCACATACGTGTGTGTGTGTGTGTGTGTGTGCATTTTAAAGTGAAATTAATTCAATGACAACAAACTATTGTAATAATCTATTCAAGTTAGATTGGTCATTAACTCCTTACAAGAAAATTTTCAAACAAAGTGTTAGGGAAAGGAGTTTAAAGTGAATAATTGATCAAATATCAGGTAAGCAGGTCCAACAAAGGAAACGGGGAGGGTCTTGAAAGCTCAGGTTTCTATGCACAATGTACTAGGACCTTTTATGTTTCAAACATCATCGAGGTTGAAGACTACTCCAAGGATCTTGGGCATCCCAACATATGCAAACTAAGACCTTTGATATTCAAATCCCAAAGACCAATGGTGATGGGATTTAAATCAAATAAGATTTGATATCTTTGATATAGTGTTATTTAATAGTAAAAATAATTTTATGTAGGTATGGAATAGAATTTGGAGGATGAAAGGTTTGCACCATGCAAACTAGTCTTTTGGATTACTCAAATGGGACAACTTTAGGGCTTCCCAGACAGTTGAATATGGTCATGAATTCTTAATATAAGAGATGGGATTTATTCAAATTCATGTTAATAAGATAAAGAATGAAATAAATTCTTGGTTATTTGAATATCTAATGAAAATATTGGAAAACTAGTAAAATTTGTATAAAAGTCTAGGCAAGGTAAAATAAACTCTTATGAAACTTAATAAAACATATTCGAATTTCCATGAAATTTGTAGAGAGACATTATTACACCAGAGAAAACCAAAGGAGGATTAAGTGAACATATCAGAAGGCTTAATGAAACTTCCTTTAGAAAAATACATCAGTACAAGGAGAATGGAGACCAAAATTACCTAGGAATTGGAAGGACAAGCTCTGAAACTTCTTCAACAAGCTGGTACAACTATGGAACTGATAAGAAAACATGAAAACATCCAAAATTAATGGATAAAATCCATCAATACTCACTTATGATTGGAAAAGTGGCTAGGGCACACCTCCAATCTATGACTAAGAGCACATCTCCCTAAGTCTAAGAAGCATAATCTCTCAATTCAAATGACAAGAATGAGAAAATATGTGAAAGTTGAACTATTGCATAGTTTTATAGAAGAGGATTCTTCTTTAGAATGTATCCTTAGCCAATTTGACCTCATGAGATGGATAGGAAAGAGCTTGCTTTGTCTCCAACTTTCCTTCTTTTCTTGTGTTTCTTATTTTTCCTTGATTTCTTTTTGCTTTTCCTACTTTTATAGATTTTCCTTCTCTTATCCTTGCTTTCCCCTACTTTATTTATTTTACCATCTTTCCATCCTTTATTCCCAAAATCTAGCACTTTCCTATGTTGCATACTTGTATTCTCTGCATGGAATTTTAGCTTTGGAACATTTTCTTCTTTTTGGCAAGCTTTCCAAGGTCCAAAACTTATCATATTTGACTAATTGCACCATCCTGCTATATTTATTCCCTTTTTGAAAAATTTCTAAGATCCCATCCTTATCCAATGTCATCATGCGCCACCCTATCCATCTCACTTCACATTATCCATATTAGTTTATTCATAGAGAAATAAAAAATATAATTAACTTTAGGAATTATTGCAAACTTAGGTATAGATCAAAATATATCCCAATTAGAGGTTAGAGTGTGAAAAATGCATTTTTTCTACCGACAAGAGGGACGTCGACAGAAAAAAGTGTCAACCACGACAAAGGAAGAAACCAACAAGTGAGGTAAATTTGGTCAGGTTAGTTAGGATATTGGTCAAGTGGATCATTTTGTAACATGTTAGTAAGCCTATAAGTAGAGTTATAAGTGTAATCACAAGATAGAATTATCTACGGAATGAATGTAATTTTTTGGTCTAAGGCTAATCAACCAAGGGATGTTTATGTATTTTGCGGTGTATTCCTAGTATTAATTATAAGAAGACTCTGTTGATAAAACAATTGTGCTTATTGTCTGTGATTCTATGAGATGTGTTTCCTTTTGAAGATAGTTTAATAATGAATCATGTGAAATATATAATGATGCAATCTTTGTGTTTACATGTTTAAATATGAATGATGCAAATCCTTATAGATTTTATTGGTTTACTATATGCCAATGTCTTTGTTAATCTAAATGTGGATATGGATCATGATGTTAACATGTATTTGTCAATATAAATTCGAGTAAGTAAGAGTGTAACCCATAATGCTAAGTACATCCGGTTGGATAGGTAAAACCTGTCTAGGACAATGTTTAGGGATTTTGCATCCATGGGTGCCAACAGATCTGCAGAATGAATTCTTGTTGAAATTATTGTGTCAAAAAATGGTTTCGTTGTCGAGGCCATAGCACAAAGGAAAAGAAGAGTACATGTTGTGGCATCCGATGAAGCCAAAAATAAAGGGCTCGTTTGATAAGAAGGCCCAAGAGTTTGTGAAAGAAGAAAATCAGAACCTTATATTGATGACAAAAGTTTGGTTGGGAAGATATATCTACTCTGATACTCATGAGATATTCTTCTTTGAGTTTCTCATAGTAACGTATGAGTGTTTTGCGCAACTTACTTTCCATAATAAGAATTTCCAAGGAAGCGAGCCTGATCAGTGGACTCCAAAAGTAATTCAGCAGTTGCGAAAGGTGAACAACAAAGCTTCAAGGGTTGTCAATCTGTGGATAAACAACATTTTTGAAGGGTACATTACGAAGTTCATTGTCGACATAGTTAAATCCTACATCAACGCAGAAAGATAATTCTTTAAGGTACCAAGGGGGATATTTCTATTTTCATTGTAACTATGGATTAAGATGCTAATATGAAAAAAAGGAATACAAAAAATGATTTCCGACGAGTAAATCCATGGTCTTTGGAGGCTCTTGGTACTGTGAAGGTGAGGGCTTGGATGGATTTATACATGGTATATGGATGGAATTTACGATGAGTCTGTGATGGAATCATTGTAATAGTGTGGTCTCCTACGAAATGGGGTGAGGTTCCGATAAGAGAAGAGGTGGAGGACTAAGGAGAGTCCTGGCGAAAACGAAACAAAAAGCTATGAGAAATGACCATAAGGGACTAAGCAGCCATATACTAATGAAGGAAACATCTGGGCTATGCCCAAGTCTGAGGAAGGACCAACCCAAAGAGATGGTATACCTACACCTCTGTGTATCACACCAAACCTAGGAGGAATAAATGCCAACTCATCGTAGGATTTTCCTGTGTGTCAGCACAATAGTAATAGTAGTGGATCGATGAATTCTTGGAGAAGACCTAGAATGGAGGGTGACAATGTAAGACCACCACTATTCTAGGGTAAGTTGATTGAATATCCCGAACATTGTTGGTTGTTATGCGAGGCAGTATGGACGGTAAAAAAAATACAATACAAAGATATAAAAAAAGGACAACTAGTGACAACATTTCAAGGTTGAGCATTATATTGGTGTTATAGCTGATTTTAACACTCCAAGTGAATCACACTTGTATGGCCTTCCCCTATCCCTCTGTAGACTCCTTAGACCCCTTGGACCATTTTTTGTCCTTTGATGTTTCCTTGACCATCCCTATAAACATGTGAAATTTGATACACGTGACTTTTAAACCCCTAATCGCATATATATGTGGGTTTGACCCCTAAAACCGTGCACATCGGGATGTGTGCAAAATCCAAATCCTTTTGGAGTTTTCCTTGAAATGGATCCGACTCACTTGAATCCTAGCCTTCCCTATGCCTTGAGATCGCTCGAATTCGACCTTTCATTACCCCTTTCAAAATCTATATAAGGAACTCTTTGGATACATTAAAGGCATAAGAGAATTGAGAACAAAGAAACTATAGTCCATTGTTGCCAGAACTTGTGCTTGAGTCTGCATCCCTTTGTCCCTTGGAGCACTTTTGTGTTCTTCCCAAGCTTTCCTTTTTCTTGTGAGATTGCTATTGAGAGATGGAGGATTGAGGTGGTGGAGGCTCAAGTGGGGGATTTAGCTTCTCCAATTCGTAGACATGCCGAAAAAGGTTGTATCCATTGTAATCTCTAATTTTATATTAATAGAAATATCTTTTCCTGTCCAATAATTGTTGAAATATTGTAACTTCGAAGAATATTTTATATGTATCTTTTGTGTTCCTCGATGGTCCTACCGGGAGAACCACTTGTATTAATTTGTACCCCGATGCTTCTAATCGGAAGAACTAATAAGAGTCATGAGGTAGTCCCCTCTAATTGTAAAGGTGGGTCATTAGCACCCCAGTGTGGTTACTTGAGCCTACATGTCGAATGAGTTAACTCAAGTGAATGGATGAATATGAATAGAGGTGTGGTGCTCCTCATTTGAGACACACACTCTCACTTGTGTAGCACATTAGTGGAGAAGAGAAGTAGCTGGAGAAGGAGGAGGATCAGGCTTTGATCTCCTTGCTGGTTTTATCTTTTATCCTTTTGGGACATCTATATCGAGGAAGCTTTTACTGGGTTTTTCCCTTTAGGGTTTTCCCAGGATAAATCTTTGTGTTCCTTTTGTATGGTTGTCCTTGTCTATATTTCAGTGATCCTGTTTATATGCTTTTGTTATGAAAATGAAATGAAATACTGATGTCTTAGCTAAGCATATGAAAATTTAACATGGTATCAGAGCCACCTTGAAAGAAGAAATTATGCAGCTACAGAAGCTATGGATTCTTAATTTTTGGTTGTCTCTCCACAATATATCAGCAAAATAAGGCTAGGCTGACTCTCCATTGAAGGGCACATCTTTCTATCGAAGCAGAATTCGATTCCTAGCATTTTCAGTTTTCGGTGCGAGAAATTAGGGCTTCTTGCAGAAGAGGAATTTCTGAGTGAGCCCAACATAGGATTTCTCTCCTCATAAAAATAGAAGTTTAGAGACCTATATCAATATTTTTGGTTGGGTGAAACTCATAGAAAGTCAAACCCTAGTTTGACCCCGAGCTAGAAAAACCCTAAATACTAAAACTACTACGTTTTGGTACTTTCGCTATATTCCGATATTGGCGAAGGATCAAGAGCTGAAAATTTTAGAGGCTGAAGATAAAATCCTGATGTACACTGTATCCAAACTTCAGCCTCATATTCACTATATTCTTGGATATATGATCCCTCCAATTTAGGGTTCCAGCCTCTTCCAGAATTCATCCATAAACAGGACACCTAGGGAGAATTGTTATATCTTGGGCTACATAGGTGAAAATTGAATTCCTAAAGATGTTCCAGAAATATCATGGCTTTACTTCCTGTGGTACGAATTTTAGAACCAGAAGAGGAAACAGTGACATGTGGCAAGCCATACAACTTCGCTGTTCTGAACAGTCCTGTAACAGGTCACCTTGGGAAAAGGATCATATATCCCAATTGGTGAAACCAATTCTGATGAAACCTATGTTGTTGGATCAGAGACAGGCTAGGTTACCTCAGTGAGATATTTTAGACATAGAGGAGTAGTAATTGGGGAGATATAATAGAAACAGTGATAGACATTTTTGTAGAAGAAATTGAAAAACTAGGGCTTCCTGTTCTGGGAGCTTCCCTCGATTGTTTTAAGAAAAGGAGCACATTGGACAGCTCCATTTGAAGAGATATATCTTTCTATCCAATCATATCTGAAATATTCCAAGTTTTGAAAATTAGGGTTTCTCTGACAAACACTAGATCAGCCAGTTCTGGAAGCAGGACGGACACCTCAAATCAATAAGATCTAATCTTTTGCTATTTCCATTTGAGGTTCTCATTTCAAAGTGATCTATCACATCAGCTTGATGATAAGCTTGGTGAAGTTGACAACTTCCAAGCATGAAAGTATTTGATCTCTCTAAAGAAAATGAATTGGACACCTTCATGAGTAGAGAGGTTCCGTTCCAAAAGGAGATGAGGGTCAAAGCCTTACACAAGAAAAACTTGATCAAGGCCAAGAAGATCATTGTTGATTCAATCACGGATCAAATTGTACCACAAGTGTCTTCCCTAAAGACACCAAATATGTTTGATTCCTTGATCAAGCTATCTGAAGATAATAACATAAATCATAAGATGGCTTCGAGAAAATAGTTGAAGAATGTGAAGATCCAGAATGCAAAACATCTTGAAGCGGTAGAAGAAGAAGCAGAGAATGCAGAAGTGGTGATAGCCACCTTGAATGGCCTCCCAGGATCATGGGATTCATTCATGCGAGGAATGTGTGCTAGAAGGAAGTGATTACTTTCAGTTTACTCTAAGAATAAAAATATGGGAGCAATTGAAGATCAAGCTCTCTCCATTCAAAGAAGATCACTCAAGCAATGAGGAATATGAAGAACTCAATTCTTGAAGAGCCTCTTATTCATCTTATCATTTGGATAAGAAATGATGATTTCGTGAATGAAGAAGATGATAAAGTAGAATGATCAAGATGGATTCTACCCACGAAACAAATAAAAGATAAGTATTCAATTGTCATTTCATGATATTGTTTTGTTATACATTTGATTATATTCAGTTGATGTGTTATGCATGAAAGATTGTTTGCATTAATGACCGTATTACGCTAATATGCATGTGATGGGTAAGTAGCTTATGGTTCTATACAACTCTCCATTGCTACTTATCTAGAATGAAAACATTTTGCTGACATATTGGATTAGTGCACAATGTCAATGATGTCATGGTAGAAGGAATCTAGAAATTTTCTGTGAGATATGAATGAATGTCGTATTGGCTAAACAGTTGCATGATGCATAAGAATTTGTCGTTATGCATATGTTTTATGAAATAGTTCTAACCATGCAACTGGTGCATTTGAATTGTAGGAAAGGTCCTATACAACCTCCTACAAGAAAAGAAGGATGAGACTTGTTCCGAAGAACAAGTGATGACAATTCAAGATTCACTCCAATAAACATGAATCTAAAGCTCCCAGGGTCAGATACACCATGATGAAAGAAAGAGATTCAGAGAGCGGTAGATCCACCTCGAAGGATGAAGACCACCATGGATACAAGAGATAACTCAATATGAAGAAAATAATGCTATGAAAGAAGCTATGATCAAAGAATAACAGTTGATCATGGGGAATGATGTATGTGATATGATTTCGAGACATAAAGGGAAGTACGTATGGACCTACAAGAACAAGTGTACAAAGAAACATTCGTGATTTGTCTCAGAAAGAAGAGACTATGACATGACATACTCTATTGACAAGTATATGTCAAGCATAGAACCACCTGTATAGAATGAAGAAGGAAGATGATACTCCACTTCAGGGGGAGTGACTACAAAAGATATCTGAGTTCGACACGATACGACATGATGGACAACTTCCTGATACCAAGAGTCAAGTGGGTTCCAACCTTCAAGGTTGAATGAAGAAGACTAGGATATGTTGATGATCTGACAAGATGAACTCATAGAAGATGTTATGATGAAAGAATACTAGAATGATGTTTGGGATATAGTACTCAAACTAGAAAGAAAGAATGTGGTATGGATTTGCAAGATAATATATGTTGCTTATAGAAGTAAGGAAAGACTTGTGGTTTCTATTAGAAAGAGGAAATTAATTTTGGAAGAGACACTTACTCTAGGAAGCAAGGTACACTTACTTCAGAACTATCATGGTAGTTTCTTCCATGATGAAGTAAAGTCAAGCCTTCTTTAATGGTATGATTGAGGCAAAGTTTTACATCGAATAGTCACGAGGATTTGAAGTTGAATATAGACATACTCACATATGCAAGTTGAATAAATCCTTATATGGCCTTAAACAAGCTCCTCGAGCTTGGTATGAAAGGATAGATGGTTTCCTAACAAGCATGGGGTTTACCAAGAGTAAAGCTGATCCTAACCTTTCTCTCAAGATTGTAGAAGATGAACCTGTCATTCTATTACAATATGTGGATGACCTATTCTTGACAGGCAATAAGAAACAGATTGTGGAAAGCAAGAATAAACTGGCAGAAGAATTTGAGATGAAGGACCTTGGGTTAATGCATTACTTCCTAGGTCTGGAAGTGTGGCAAAGTTCAGAAGGAATGTTTCTCAACCAAGGAAAGTATGCAGTAGAGATATTGAAAAGATTCAATATGTTAGAATGCAAATCCATGACCACTCCCATGGACTCAAACCTGAAGCTGTTAGATGATGACTCATCAGAGTTAGTGGACATGAATCAATACAGACAGATCATTAGGTCATTGATGTACTTAAAAAATACTAGACCAGACATTTGTTTTGCTGTGAACACCTTGAGTCAATATCTTGTTCAACCAAGACGAGCGTCGGGTTCACCTGGTAGCTGCAAAACATGTGATGAGGTACCTGAAAGGGACTTTAGACTTTGGTATATTCTATGATAATAGCCATGAGTATAGATTGTATGGCTATACAGATGCAGATTGGGCTGGAAGTATCTCAAATAGAAAAAAGCACATCAGGTAGATGCTTTTTTTTATGGTCTGCTATGAGTTCATGGTTTAGCAGGAAACAGTCCAGTGTTTCTCTTAGCTTGACTGAAGTAGAATACATAGAAGATTGCTCTGCTACGTTCTGAATCCATATGGCTTCAGAAGATGATATCAAGTCTCTCTGACTTGAAGATGGATACTACAATGATTCTATGTGATAACCAGATTTGTGATGACAGAGAACCCTGTGTTCCATTGTAACACATAGAAATCTGGTATTTTTACATACGAGATAAGATGGAGATGATGATGTTCCAGTATTTCTATACTGAAGATATAAATGATGTTTCAGTATTTACATACTGTAGATGCAGATGGTGGTGATTCCGTATTTCTATACATAATTGACATACTAGAGATACAGATGGTGATAGTTCAGTATTCACATACTTAAGATGAAGATGATGATTGTTTGGTTGCTGATGTGCTAACGAAGCCTCTGTCTCGAGAAAAGTTCGAACACTTTTGAGACAAGCTTGGTGTGGTTCGGAAGAACCTTCCTCGAAAGGGGGAGTAGTGATGTTGCAGTGGGATTGTATCATCCCTGGGCATCTTCCCTAAAGTGATCCAGTGACCTCGGTCCTCGAGAATGAAGAGGGATTATATCATCCCGGGACATCTTTCCAAAAGTGATCCGGTGACCTCGATCCTCAAGAATGAAGAGGGATTGTATCATCCTTGGAAATTTGTCCAAAATAGATCTGGTGACTTCGGTCTTCATGAATGTGGTGGGATTGCATCATCCCTGAACTTCGGCTCAAAATGTATCTGGAGTTCTCGGCCCCCGTGAATGTGGTGGGATTGCATCATCCCTGAACTTTGGTTCAAAATGTATCTGGAGGTCTCGGCCCCCATGAAAGTGGTGGATTGCATCATCCCTGAAACTTAGTTCAAAATGTATCCGGAGGTCTCAGCCCCCATGAAAGTGGTGGATTGCATCATCCCTGAACCTCAGTTCAAAATGTATCTGGAGGTCTTGGCCCCCGTCAAAGTGGTGGATTGCATCATCCCTGAACCTAGGTTCAAAATGTATTCGGAGATCTCGGTCCCCATGAATGTGGTAGGATTGTATCATCCTTGAACTTCGGTTCAGAATAGATCTGGTGACTTCGGTACTCGAGAACGTGTGTTGATCCCATAATTCCTAGAGGAAGGATTGTCTGAGTTCCACATCTGTGTTGATCCCGTAATTCCGAAAGGAAGGATCGTTAGTAACTCCCTAAAGACCTAAATCCTGTAATTCTGAAAGGAAGGACCATTGAATTGATCCTGTAATTCCAATAGGAAGGATTGTCTGAGTTCCATAGATGTGTTGATCCCATAATTCCAATAGGAAGGATTGTCTAAGTTCCACATCTGTGTTGATCCCGTAATTCCGAAAGGAAGGATCGTTAGTAACTCTGTAAAGACCTAAATCTCATAATTCTGAAAGGAAGGATCATTGAATTGATCCCCTAATTCCAATAGGAGGGATTGTCTGAGTTCCACAGATGTGTTGATCCCGTAATTCCAATAGGAAGGATTGTCTAAGTTCCACAAATGTGTTGATCCCGTAATTCTGAAAGGAAGGATCGTTAGTAACTCCATAAAGACCTAAATCCCATAATTCTAAAAGGAAGGATCATTAGTAACTCTGTAAAGACCTAAATCTCATAATTCCAAAAGGAAGGATCATTGGTAACTCCGTAAAGACCTAAGTCCCGTAATTCCAAAAGGAAGGATCATGTTGATGTTTTGATGATGTTGATGTTTTGATGATAATGATGTTTTCATGATGATGATGTTTTTATGATGATGATGACGTACTGATCGAAAGATCAGTGTATGATGATGATGATGTATTGATCGAAAGATCAAAGTATGATGATGATTACGATGTACTGATCAAAAGATCAGAGTGTGATGATGATGATTTACTGATCAAAAGATCAGAGCATGATGATGATGTACTGATCGAAAGATCATAGTATGATGATGATGATGTACTGATCAGAATATCATGATGATGATGATGTTCGAGAATTGAAGTATGATTATGGTTTTGATCACGATGTTACCAATCAGGTTGCTAATCAAAATGTTTAAGATGTTGTTGCTGATCAAAAGATCAAAGTGCTGAAGATGCTGCTGATCAAAATGCCAAAGATATTGTTGCTGATCAAAAGGTCAAAATGCTGAAGATGTTGTTGATTGAAAGATCAAAGTGCTGAAGATATTGCTGATCGAGAGGTAAAAGTGCTGAAGATGTTGTTGTTGATTGAAAGGTCTAAGTGCTGAAGATGTTGCTGATTGAAAGGTCTAAGTGTTGAAGATGCTACTGATCGAAAGGTCAAAGTGCTGAAGATGTTGCTGAAGATGTTGCTGAAGGTGTTGCTGATCGTAAGGTCAAAGTGTTGAAGATTTTGCTGATCAAAAGGTCAAAAGATGCTGATGCTGATCAAAGATTTGTTGTCGTTGAAAATTGAAGACGAATACTATATGATGTTGAAAAGCTTCCAATGATTTATAGATGTGTTACCCTGATGATGTTGATGATGTCCTCTCCTACTATTGTTGTTGTTGATTTTGTTGTAGAATACCCTTCTCGTTAAGGGGGAGTGTTGAAATATTGTAAGTTCGAAGAATATTCTATATGTATCTTTTGTGGTCCCTGATGGTCCTACCGAGAGAACCACTTGTATTAATTTGTACCTCGATGCTTCTAATCAGAATAACTAATAAGATTCATGAGGTAGTCCCATCTAATTGTAAAGGTGGGTCATTAGCACCCCAGTGTGGTTACTTGAGCCTACATGTGTAACTCGAGCCTACATGTCGAATGAGTTAATTCAAGTGAATGGATGAATATAAATAGAGGTGTGGTGCTCCTCATTTGAGACACACACACTCTCACTTGTGTAGCACATTAGTGGAGAAGAGAAGTAGCTGGAGAAGGAGGAGGATCAAGCTTTGATCTCCTTGCTGGTTTTATCTTTTATCTTTTTGGGACATCTATATTGAAGAAGCTTTTGCTGGGTTTTTCCCTTTAGGGTTTTCCCGGGATAAATATTTGTGTTCCTTTTGTATGGTTGTGCTTGTCTATATTTCAGTGATCCTATTTATATGCTTTTGTTATGAAAATGAAATGAAATACTGATGTCTTAGCTAAGCATATGAAAATTTAACAATAATGTATGTTTGAATGAATATTTTATCCATGGATGATTTCAAATGCTTATACATTGTTGATTATATATGCTAGAATAGATCTAACACCAATATATATAGTATGCTTGTCTTGTTTACTTGTTGTTGAGAAAGTGATTCATCAATTCAAGTTGAAGTTGGAAAGCTCAACGGGGATCTACTTAAACCGTCCAGAATAAGGTACGAGGTCTAATTCTTTACTGTTAGATATTTGATTTCTATTTCATATTGGAAAGGATTGATTTCTGGAGTCAAGCTATCTATTGTGGTACCCCAATCCATAGGAATTTCTCTCCGTAACAGAATTGGCGACTCTGCTGGGGACAACCGCGTACGCGACTCTATATAACAATTAAAAAATCTTAAGCGTGACTGCATACGTGACTATTTTCCAAATAGAACGTATCTACCCGGCTTTGGGGGAATTTTCCACGTATATCCAGCCCTATACACGGAAAAACCCTCGATTTCCGCATGGGTCGTAGCGGGTATTTTAGAATGGCCTAGAAAATCAAATACACCATGGAATTTGACAAAATTTGCATCAAAATGAAAGAGTAGAGCATGGGTAAGTACCTGGAAAAAACGGTAGTGGATTCCATCGGCTGGCTCTCCCGGAATTTGCTATTGAAGTTCTGAGCTCAAATGGGTAAAAATTTCAAATGTTTTATAATGTTTTGAATTTTTTACTATTTATAGAAATTTTTCAAATTTTTGAAAATTTTTACCCCCTTTCCTATAGTTTGGACCGTTTCTAATCCTTTTGGACTATTTTTGGACTAATTTATGATGTAGGAGACCTTTTTGAGTGCCATTTCAGCCGTTGGATTGACCCGTTCATGCCGATTTCAGGTATCATGTCTAAACTAGCATATAGGTTAGGTTTTATCACCATTTTTATTTTTCATGACCTTATGACCGTTTCATTATAGCCTTAGGTATGAACCCACTCAATTATGCCATGGAACCTTCTTGTTGTTTTAGAAGTGGTATGATAGGAGTGGTAGAGCTTGACCTTACATGGGTACCCTAGTTAGTGCCTTATTTGCATTTGGTGCCCATGCTGACATTTTGTCCCTTAGGGTGTGGGAGTCCGTTGTATAGCATTTCCATGACATTTCGCAAGACCCTCATACTCCTCTTGATCATTTTCTGGCCTATTTCCCTCAGGACTCCCTTATGTCAAGTTGTAATTGCATTATCATGAGCTTTGCCTTCCTTATTGAGCCTTACGTCGACTTCCCTAACATTGAGTTTCAGCCATATAGCATGAGCTTGTCTCATGTCTAACCACGTAGAGTCATTTTATATATCTTTTACAGCTTGATTCCCTATTTTTACCGGGAGGGGATTTTCCCCTGAGTGTCGCTATCCTACACATGTATCCTTACATTGAGCATAGGTATGTTCCACTGCTTGGAACTAGTTTGTTTTCCCATATGACACTCGTCTCCTCCTATTCTATAACTATAAAGCAGCTTTATTCTTTTTCAAGCTTTTTAAATATTTGAAAAATCCCAAAAAAATCAAAAAACCAAAAATTAGGACAAGGAAAGATGTTATCTTTTGGCAGTTGTCGAGTCGTGTCACCTTCGAATAGAGCACTGTATATCACATCCATTGGTTGGGTTTATAGTTTGACTTTAGGATCTGTACTCATTTATCTAAGTTTATCTCCATCAACTGGTTAAGCTTCCAGTCCCCATGGAGCCTCTGTCGATGCCTCCTGTGTCGCAGAGATGTCCCAGTTTTGTATATCGAGTCTGTGTTGCATTTATTTAGTCACCATTCATCGGTATGCTCTTTTTCTAAGGAAGTTGAAACCTGAGTTGGCCATTCCTCAGTTGTCTTGACTTTGCATGTCGGCCATTCCCAGTACAGTTACTGGTTCATGCACCTTATGATTGAGTCCTTCCACATTATACAGCTTTGTTGAGTACCTCGTGTTGGATGATGGGGGATGACTTAATGCCCTCCTTCCAGCGGATTTCATCCCATCGACTCCAGATCATTTATTCTGGGATTGGAATCTAAAGTCATTTTTGAGTGCCTTGAGACTTGCAGTCATTAGTGGTAGGTTCTCTCACCATAGACAGTTTTTGGGAATACATCAATGTCCCCTAATCAATGGATCCTCTCAAGCGTTCGACCTCAACACATTTATTCACACTTGTTAGTTTGCACTCTAGTACCTTGATTATCATTTTCATTATCAGTGGGTGATCTCATGTCTATTAATGGTATACATCAATGACTGGTAATCAGATAATGGACTACTATGTTCGACCTCGACACCTCTATTCACATAGTAGGACATGTACTCATAGTGGATTGTGTAGAAGACCTTTCCAGATTGGTGGCATCTCTTATATGCTACCTCCTTGATCGTGCCAGTGTTCATGAGATTTCAGCTCTCATGACTTGATTCCAGTATATGTCAGACATTTCCAGCTATTATGGAGATCATGATCCTTTGTATATCTTCATCATGGAGATTCTAATCTATGTATATTGTACGTGGGGATGACCACTTATGTGATATTTTGTATCATGCCTATTCATGGCCATTGTACTCTTATTTATCCAGGACTGCTATATGTATTTACAGTTATGTGCAGAGTTGTATCGTTGTACTATGTTGATTGGGTGGTTGGTATTCCATTTGGGATCCTTCATCATTCCACTTTTGGGATGGACTTATAATGTATTTTGGCCATCGTATGACTTCTCTAACCTCACACATTAGGGGGCATCTGTTATAGCTAATTTTACCACTCTAGATGATTCACACTTGTATGGCCTTCCCCTGTCCCTCTGCAGACTCCTTAGACCCCTTGGACCATTTTTTGTCCTTTGATGTTTCCTTGACCATCCCTATAAACATGTGAAAATTAATACACGCGACTTTTAAACCCCTAATCGCGTATATACGTGAATTTGACCCCTAAAACCATGTACATCGAAATGTGTACAAAATCCAAATCCTTTTGGAGTTTTCCTTGACATGGATCTGACTCACCTGACTCTTGGCCTTCCATATTCCTTGAGATTGCTCAGATTAGACCTTGCATTACCCCTTTGAAAAGCTATATAAGGAACTCTTTGGATACATTGAAGGAATAAGAGATATGAGAGCAAAGAAACTATAGTCCATTGTTGTCGAAACTTGTGCTTGAGTCTGCATCCCTTTGTCCCTTGGAGCACTTTTGTGTTCTTCCCAAGCTTGCATTTTGCTTGTAAGCTTGCTATCGAGAAATGGAGGATTGAGGTGGTGGAGGCCCAAGTTGGGGATTCAGTTTCTCCGATTCGCAGACATGCCGACAGAGGTTGTATCCATTGTAATCTCTGATTTTATATTAATAGAAATATCTTTTCCTGTCCAATAATGTATGTTTGAATGAATATTTTATCCATGGATGATTTCAAATGCTTATACATTGTTGATTATATATGCTATAATAGATCTAACACCAATATATATAGTATGCTTGTCTTGTTTACTTGTTGTTGAGGAAGTGATTCATCAATTCAAGCTGAAGTTGGAAAGCTCAACAGGGATCTACTTCAACCGTCCAGAATAAGGTACGAGGTCTGATCCTTTAGTGTTAGATATTTGATTTCTATTGCATATTGGAAAGGATTGATTTCTGGAGTCAAGCTATCTGTTGTGGTACCACAAACGATAGGAATTTCTCTCTGTAACAATTGGTACATGAAATTTATGCATGTATCGACACAGAATCCCCATAAAACCCTATCACAACTTAGGATTGGACTGATCAAGGAGTTTAGGAAGCCAAAATATGAATCATAGTATATTACTAAGTTGAAGAAAATAAAGTATTACCCTAATGAATTAGTGTGGAATTTTGATCAGCGATTCAAAAATTTGATTCCTAAGGTCATCTTTGGAATGAGAATTATGCAACATAAGGAATGGTTTATCATAGCTTTGGCACCACACATCTGTATGCCATTGATGCAATAGATGATCACATCTCAAGAAGAAGCTCTGAAAATTAGGATAAATCTAGAAGCTTCACCAGTTAGCAAAACAACGATTGGCATGAGCCAGATTCAATCATAATTGGTGAACCTTGCTATTCATTTGCAAGATATTAAGAATGAAAAAGAATTCCGTGTTGAAGTATGGTGTATTCAATGTCAGTGGGAGGGACATCATAAGGATCAATGTCTAGACTTCTATGAATATTTACGGGTTGGATCCGCGAATCTATTTAGTCAAGGAGGATTACCACGGTGTCATATTTGTTAGACTAGAGGACATGGGTCTGAGGAAATCATATACCATCATAAGGTTTTGTCGAAACCAACAAAATGTTTCTGTGACTTTTTTCGATCGATTAGACATGAAGAAAAATATTGCAGAGCATATTATTTGCTCCAAGAAAGGACCATGGATACATATTTTATGAAGAGAGAGGAGCAACGAATAACAAAACTACCATAGCCACAGCCGCAGTATAACCACCTGCAACTGCATTATACTCAACCATGGTATACTCAACAACAATAGTTGAACCAGCCATAATATAACCAACAACCATACCAACAACAAGGAGGACTCCGTGGAGGTCGCAATGGAGGATTTGGTCACGAAGGAGCTATGGGACGAAACCAAGGACCAGTAACATGCTGTAATTGCAAAGTATTAGGAAATTATCATAGGGAATTTCTGAAGCTACAGTCTTAGTGTACTTATTTCAGTGTCGCAAACCATACCCTCGAGGAATGCCCGCAATTGATTGTGAAGTGGAAAACGAAGAATGCGCCGCAACCGCAATAGAACAAGAACACAACTCTTATAAAAAATCCAGGACCGAATGTAGGGAATATATCAGTTGAACGAAAAAATCAACCAACACATGTTGGAGTAGTAAACCAAGAAGAAGCTATGACAAGAATCGACATACCATAGATAAATATTTGGCTGATGACCCAAAATAAGGTGCAATTTGATGTAAACACTGAGAAAGAACCTTCTTCAATGAAAGAGACATGATGAAAAGGAACAATGGTAACCTACCTATCTATGAAATTCCACCAACATTCGATTTGAAAAATTTATCGGGATCATCAAGAAAGGTTAGTACCTTGAAAATTTTTCTAGAGAGTTGTCTAAGAGTAGAAAAATATCCAGATGCATTAGCAGAAACATAAAGATTTTTGTATCGACAACAGGAAAGATGGTAGGACCACCTAGACAATTCATTGCAAAAGAAGAAAATGTTGGAATATTGGACAATAATTAGAGTGGGGTTAATCAATATTGTTAATTTTTATAATTTAAATCCAGTTTTAACATTAATCATTAATACACAAAATAAACAAGAAACATAGAACACATATTTTATCACAGAACCTAATTGGGAAAACCACCAATACATTCTATTACTACAAAATTATATTTACAAATAGTTTATTCCTGCTACAATAGAAAAGGATGGTACCAAACCCTATATACTAGTAACTATTGGAAGGAGGCTACAACCCCCTAGTTTTATGAGCGGTTACTGAAAGGATCCTGCAAAACCCTATTTACCAACTCTTACTGGAAGGAGGATATGAACCCCTAGTTTTATCAACTGCTATTGAAAGGATGCTTCAACATAATAATTACTAGCTACTATTGGAATGAGGATACAACCCCTTGCAGGAATGTAGCCTACCCTAACACCACCCTACCACCCTCTGTTTTTGTATGATATTTAGATCTACTTTACGATTTCTATCTCTGATTTTACTTTGGTCTCTAACTGCTACAGGTGCATTAAACTATATCACGAAGACGATTTATCTCACTCATCATTCTATCTATAAATACCCTCTAACACATTCTCTATGAGTGCATATCTTCACTATTGCACCTTTTCATTCTTAGATCATGCCTCTTCATGAAGACTCAATTCTTAATTCTAACAATTATTTAATTCTATTTAAGTTTATCAATCATACCTTTTTGCAACGCAATTTTACAAGAATTTCCTCTCTGCAATGATAATTCTTCATCGAAAACTCTTCTGAATTCACCTTTCCTCATTTTGAATTCAGCAAGGTGGGCTCCGGGTTGTGGAAACCCATATTACTTTATATTTTCTTTTCCACATTCTGTAGGGTGGACTCCGAGTTACAGAAAGCCAAATTACTTTATATTTTATTTTTCACCTTTCGTTCTACATTCATTGATCTCTTTGCGGATTCAATCCTAACCATTGATCCATGATCATTGTCAATATTTTACTGACTCTTTTCCGATTGTCGATCTTGCAGATTTCATATTGTGGAATACAAAACCACACTTTTCCATTTTATACCTCCACAGTTTTATTCCACAACTTTGTTTCGCTTTTCTTTTGAACCAATAATTTCCTTACAGGTTCACTCATGACCATTGATCTATATTCAAATGCGAGTTTGTTGATATTCCCTTTTATTTATGCAAAAATAATTCACCACCATTGATCTTCTCAAAATCAACTTCCGCAATTTCTCTCGACTGATCTGGACTGTCCAACTTTTCATTGGTGCTTCAGATTGTTATCTGTCACTACTTGCTTTGTGAATCGTTCCCTTGTCATCAACCCTGTCACTAGCTTTCTATTTGAATTTGTAATTCCTTTGTTTTTCACAAAGTTAACCTTGCCATCATGTTTACTAGTTTTTCTTTTGTATTTATTGAACTCCGTTGACATCAATTGACAATCAACTTAATGGATACTTTGTATTTTACTGAGTTCATCCCATTATTATGTCTATTGTTGATCCCTTTGTCACTCATGAACTCTGTTGGCATCAATTGACAATCCACGTAATGGATCCTTGTCTTTTACTGAGTTCATCCTGTTATTATGTCTATTGGTTATCCCTTCCTCATTCCTGAAATCCTTTGACATCAATGACAACTATATTCTCAACAATCTCCCCTTTTGGCATTGATAGAAACAACTCCTTAATTTCCTCCCACTTTGACATTAATGACAAAGGATTCCTTCTAAAAACTCCCCCTGAAAACATATCTCCTCCTGACATGATGCCTTCTCTTTTGTTTGCCTACCTAGTCTCTATTCCAAGACTATCATATTAATTCTAATCTTCATTCATTTCTTTTAGGCATGCTTTTCTCCACATTCATATTTAAGAATAGTTCCTTAAAATTTCTCAGGTTTTATAGGTAATCTAAGTCCATAATATTTGGATGTAGTTAGCTCTCATGATCATCATATATCTTTCTTTCATCTCAATTCTGATTTAAACTTTAAAATATTAAGTGTGCATCAATGCTTCACTTGCTAACCTGTGTCTTTCCTTTGTTAACTTGAGTTAGTACTAATCATTGCTTGAAGAATGATAGTCTTAGTTAGCATCCTTATTTTCTTTCTTGGGGAAAGTCTTTGAATGATAACCTAAGTGATAAATTTATAGACTCCCCCTATCACTGTGATTTATTCTTCTCCATTATTGAGTCTTTTTCAGTCTACTTCCAGCCAATTTTATGCATATTTCTCTATGTAAACCATGCACTAGTCTTATCATTTAACCCTGATCATCTCTAGTTTTTTAGGAAGATAGCTTTCATCATACCTCAACATTATATAGAGATTGAATTTTTCTTTAGATATAATTTGGAATTTTATGGTTTTAAATTCCCCTGATTATATGATCCCTCCTAATTTTATTTGCAAGGTTCTCTTTATATCATGAAAGATCTTAGAAAAGGATTCCACAATCACTTTATCCTTTTGTGTCACCCTCATCTTCATATTCATCGGTGGATTCTTTTATATCTCCATCTTTATTTTCATCATAATTAATTTCATTTTTATCTATGGCACTATTATGCTCATTACCATCTTTGGAGACCTCGCCGATGTTTGAAATTTGTGTTTATTCTAAGTCTTCGTAATATTACTTTTTCTTCCACATATTTCGATGAGGTGTCCTGCTTACTGGACTTCCATCGTATTTTGCGTTTGTCCCTTGTTTCCTTTTCAAACTTTTTTCTTTCCCTTGGTCATGTATTCAGCACCCTTATGACTAAACTTATGACAAAAATAGAAATAACCATAGAAATTTCGTTTGAGGAATCTTTGATCTTTCTGCTTCCTAACTTCCATATTTTTCCACTGTTTCTGAGCCTCCACTGAAACATTCTTTCTTAATTTACATTCGCTAGCCATATGTCCAAATTTATTACATTTGTAATAGTCTATTTCATATATTTGAAGATATCCAAAATAGTTATGATTTCTTTCCTTTGGTTTACTTGGTGCATCCTTTTTGTATTAATGAACCTTTCCATAAGCTCTACATTTTAGGGCTTTATGACCAAAATTATTAGAAGAGAAACAATGAACCAAAAATATTTTCTGATATATATTTATCATTAGTATCTTAGACACCTCATTAGTTCTGTTTTTGTCATAAAATGATGGGGAATATTTCTTGCTTTCTTCCTTTTTTAACTGGCCTCTTTAGTGCAACAGCATAACTTCTTCTATTTCCACCTTGGTTTGTGAAGGAAGAATATTATGGCTTCTTTTATTTGTCTAAAACCAAACCATATTTATCACTTGGTGGTCTTTTGTTTCTTAAGATATCATATGAAAATCCTTGAACTGTTCTCAAACTTTGATTTGATATATTCTTCATTAGCCCCTTTTCTAAATTGAATAATCTCTTTTTCAAGTTTTTGATATCCTGTAATCTCTTCCTTAGCTACACAACTATGTCCTCTTCAATATTCTTGGCCTCTTGAATTTGGTTCTTCAAGTTAATAATAATTTGATTTGTCTCTTCTTAGTACTTTGACAGTTTTTCTTTCAAAACCTTGTTCTTTCTTCTACATTTTTCAATTTCATCAACAACAACCTTGTATTGAGCCTCTAGGTCCACTTCTGATTCTTCATATGATTCACCATTCTGAGTTTGAGAATCTATTCCCATGAATAGGATTTATGCATCTTTACTTTCATCGTCACTATATTCTTTGGAATATAAGTTTTCCTTGTTTTTCTTAAGTTTTTATCCATGGCCTTACACTTATGACAGCAAGATTATTCATGATCACTCTCCTCTTATTTTGGGTAAGGAAACATATTGGAAAAATGTCCAATTATATTTCCCAATACCTTTCTCAATTTTTCTCATGAAGAGGGATTCTTCATCATCTAGGTTCTCTAATTGATCCTTAGATAGGGATTTAAATGTTGCCTCTTTTCTTGAAGGTTCATTTTGTCCCATCCTCATCTCATATGTTGTGAATATACCATGTAGCTCATCTACTATCATGGCATCAAGGTCATCTTGTTCTTCTAGAGTGGAAAATTCTAAGTCATGCTTAATTGGCAATGTTCTTAGTACCTTTTTTAATCACTTCTCTTTCTTTTAATTTTCCTTCGTAGTATTGACAACCTTGTCTACTCTTAAAAGGTATTCCCCAATGTTTTCTTCATCTTTCATTTTAAGGATTTCAAACTGTCCATTATATGTCTGAAGCTTGTATTCTTTGACTTTAGATTCCCCTTCATAGATAATCTTTAACTTATCCCAAGCTTGTTTGGCATTCTTGCATCACATAAATTTTGTAAATATATATTTTTCCAATCCACTTAAGATGGAATTTAGGGCTTTGGAATTACCCTCATATTGGGCTAGTTCCACTAGGTTTGTAGGTGCTTGGTCTTCTATTTTATACTCTTTTTTAGTTTCTTCCCAAACCTTCCATCCAAGGGACATCAGATGGCACTTCATTCTCACACTCCAGTATGCATAATTTTCTCCTTTGAATAATGGAGGTATGTTAGTGGCTAATCCTTCTTATTGATCCATTGTGGTTTTTAAGTAGGATCTTCCTTCTATTGGTTAAACTATAGTGAAGGAACCTGCTCTGATACCAATTGTTGGAACATTGGACAATACTGAGAGGGGGTGAATTACTATTGTTAAATTTTATAATTTAAAACAACTTTTAACATTAATCATTAACACACATTAACAAGAAACATAGAACAGATATTTTATCGTGGAACCCAATTGGGAAAACTACCAATACGTCCTATTACTACAAAATTATATTTACAAATAGTTTCTTCCTGCTACAATAGGAAAGGATGGAACCACACCCTATATACCAGCAACTAAGGGAAGGAGGATACAACCCCCTAGTTTTACCAGTTGCGACTGAAAGGATGCTACAACACCCTATTTACCAGCTCTTACTGGAAGGAGGCTATGAACCCCTAGTTTTATCAACTGCTATTGAAAGGAATATTTAACACCCTATTTACCAGCTACTACTGGAAGGATGCTACAACCCCTTGCAGACCTGTAGCCTTCCATAGCACCACCTTACCACCCTCTATTTTGTATGATCTTCAGATCTGTTTTACGATTTCTATCTCCAATTTTACTTTGGTCTCTAACTACTACAACTACATTAATTTGTATCCATGAGACGATTTCTCTCACTCATCACTCTGTCTATAAATATTCTCTAACACATTTTTTGTGAGTGTCTATCTTCACTGTTGCACCTTTTCATTCTTAGATCATGCCTCTTCAGGAAGACACAATTCTTGATTCTAAAAATTCTTTAACTCTATTTAAGTTTACCAATCATACCTTTCCACAACATAATTTTACCGAAATTGCCTCTCCACCATGATAATTCTTCACCAGAAATTCTTTCGAATTTTACTTTCCTCCTTTCACATTCCGTAGGTTGGACTCCGGGTTGCATAAACCTATATGAGTTTATATTTTATTTATATCCTTCCACCTTCCTCCTTCTGCATTCCACATTCCACACGACGGAATCCGAGTTGTGGAAACTCATCGTACTTTATATTTTCTTTTTTGCCTTCCTCCTTCCTCCTTTCGCCTTCCGCATACCACAGGGCAGACTCCGGGTTGTAGAAACCCATATTATTTTATATTTTATTTTTCTCTTTCTACCTTCCACCTTTCGTGGGGTAGAATATAGGTTGTGGAAACACATATTAATTTATATTTTCTTTTTCACCTTTCGCCTTCTGCAATTTTAATTATGCGTTGTCAATCATTTGCTGATGCTCTCATGACCATTGATTTGAAATCAAATTCGGATTGCACTATACTATTTTGAATCACTCTGCAACCATTGATCTCTTTGTGGATTCAATCCTAACCATTGATCCATGATCATTTTTTATCTTTTTTCTGACCCTTTTTCGGCCATCGATCTTGTGTATTGCGAAATAGCGGAATGCAGAACCACACTTTCCCATTTTGTACCTCTGCAACTTTGTTTCTGCTTTTCTTGTGAACCATTAGTTTCCTTGCGGGTTCACTCATGACCGTTGATCTATGTTCAAATGCATATTTGTTGATATTCCCTTTTCTTTCTGCGGAAATCATTCACCATCTTCGATCTTCTCAAAATAGTCTTCCGCAATTTCTCTCGACTGATCTGGACCGTCCAATTTTTCTTTGGCACTTTGAACTGTTATCAGCCATTTCTCGATTTGCAAATATTTCCCTTGTCATAGAACCAGTCACTGATTTTTTATTTGACTTTTTAATTCCTATGCATTTCACTAAGTTCACCCTATCACATGTTTACTAGTTTTTTTTTTGTCATTGTTGAACTCCTTTGACATAAATTGACAATCCACATAATGGATCCTTTTTCTTTTAATGAGTTCATAATGTTATTATTTCTATTGGTAATTCCTTTGTCATTCGTGAACTCCTTTGACAAATATTGATAATCTATGTAATCGATCCTTTGTCTTTTACTGAGTTCACCATGTTATTATGTCTTTTGGTTATCCCTTTGTCATTCTTGAACTCCTTTGGCATCAATGACAAATATATTCTCAATAGAAAATGAAAAGGGAAATGAGGATGAATTTCTATATCGGTGACTATGATGTGTATTTAGTCATCTTGGATCTAGGATTGGATGTAAATATCCTAACAAAGAAAACATAGGAAATGATGGGAAAATCGTAGTTGGTCTAGTCTCTTATACAACTGTGACTAGCATATCAAGCCAAGGTATCACTAATTGGGACAGTACCTCGTCTACCTATCAAAGTGGAAGGAATGAAGACATACACAAACTTTGATGCTATTGGGATAGTCGATGAGATCAACTCATACCCCACACTATTGGGAATTGGTTGGGAAAATGAAAACTTGGTGGTTATCAATTTCAAGAAAAGAATAATGACTTTTGAGAATCGTGACATGTGAATCATTTCCCCATTGGATCCCAATGAAGGAAAAATATATGTCGAACAAATAAAATATGAAGTTGTGGGAGGATGGCATAATTCCTACAATATTTTTGAAGACTATATCAATCCCACTGTTGACGAAGATATAGACTGGAAAAGTACCAACTCCACATTATCGGACTCTGACGATGTGCTAGAAAACTATCAGAACTGATTACATGAAGTATCAATAAGGAAATGTGCACAAATCACCTAGTTGCTATGGTGGGTAGCGAAATAAGTCATTGATTTTCTTATGTGTTAAGGAATACCTAACTTGGAATTGTTTATTAGTGAATTCAAAGACAAAGTATCAGAGCCTCAGTGCCTATTTGCATTAGAAGAAACACTGAAGGCTACTCTGGAAAGATGGTGGGATATGCACAAGGCCTCAATGGGAGACTGGAAAGTATGTCGACGACTAATAGAATTTTAATTCAGAGAAGATGAATACTACTAAGGGAAGAAATATTATGGAAGGAATGATCCTAGTGATCATCTAGTCGCATGCCAAGCTGCATGGGTACTGAGGCTGAAGGAAGAGTGAGTGCACAACTTTGTCCAAAAGCAGGACAAAGTACCACAGAGATGGTATGTTTCTATAGAACTGTGAAGGGAAACTACAACATCGGAATATATTACTATCAAATTAAATCATACAATCTGTTCATCCATAGCGCACTACAAGACATTTGTGACAAAGTGTTGGAGATAGTTCCAACTGAGTTATTGATAGAACCACAGTGGACAATGACACTGCAGATGATGATGACATGTTAAATGTGTCAGGAAAACCTGCTAATGAAGATGATCCAACAACTATCAATATTCCAAAGTCAAAGGGAGGTCATGACATTATAGCCTGAGAAGTGTTAGATGAAAAATTCAAGCAACTGTTGAAACTGAAGAAGGTTAATATCAAGACATTAGTAGACCCACAGTTCGCTAGTATTGGGGATTACTGAGATGATTTGGAAATGGGGAAATTCACCAATTTGCTACATGAATTTCAAGACTTACTCCCTACCATGTTTTCTGAGATGAAAGGTATTTTAGGCGATTTGGGTGAAATGAAGATTCCGCTAAAAATTGATGCAAAACTAGTAAAGCAACGACCACACAGATTGAATCTAAGATACAAAGAGAGAATCAAAGCATAACTAGAATTGATGATGGATGTTGGCATTATTGAACATGTCGAAGAGTCAGAATGGATCAATTCGATGGTTATGCAAGAAAAAAGACGTCAGAAATCTCAATCTTTGTCGATCTAAGCTGAATGACATAATTCTTCTTGATCCATTTTCGACACCATTTACTGGAAAAGAACTGGAAGGAGTTTGAGGACAAGAAATATATTCATTTATAGAACACATTTCGGGCTATCACCAAATAAGGATTGTGAAGGAGCCTATAGACACAAAACCACTTTCGTAACAGAATGGGGATGTTTTTAGTACATGGTGATGTTGTTTCGTCTCAAGAATGCACCTGCAATTTTTTGAAGGATAGTTGTCACTGTGTTAAAGGACTTCATTCATAACTTATTGGAAGTATACTTAAACGATTAGACTATCTATGGCCTAGTAAAAGACCACAATACAAATATGTGACTGATGCTAGAAAGATTTCGACAACATCACATTTCGTTAAATTTGAAGAAGTATGCATTTTGCGCTCCATTTGGGATTCTATTGGGACACATTGTATGTAAGGATGACATGTTGGTAGTTCGTCCCAAGATTGTGGTAATTATAGAATTACCAGAACCTACAATAGTAAAACAACTAAGGGTGACATTGGGCCACACAGGGTACTACCAAAAGTTCATAAGAGGATACACAATGATCACTACACTAATGGAGAAGCTATTGAAAAAATATGCAAAGTTTGAGTGGAACGATGAGCGCCAGAGAATCCTCGGTACTCTAAAGAAAAAGATGGTCACAACACCAATATTATTTTTCTTGGGTTGGGAAAAGGATTACGATTTTGATGTTGATTCTTTATCATCCGCATCAGGGTAAATATTAGCTCAACCAGGGGAAGGAGAAATTAGCCACCGGATTGTGTTTGGAAGTCAGAAGTTGTCTACGATAGTGTTGCAGCTGCAACTTTTCTCCCAAATTTTCTGAAATTTTGGACCCTCCTTTTTATTTTATCTTGCCTAGGAGTGTATGGATTCATGAACTCTATTTTATTCTTCCCTCTGCTGCAGTTTGTTTTGAAGTGATGTCAATTGCTTTCATGCTTTTCAGAAAACCGCCTCCTATCGGCAAACGCATTAACAGTGGAGTTTTGAAAATGATGTCTTTTTTGGTCTGAATGATTTCCCTCATCGCTATCGAAAATCTGTTTACGTTCAAGTCGAAGCTTGTTTCTCTTTGCTATCACTGTTTTAGAGGTTAAACGAATTGATTTCATCATTGCCTAGCCTAAATCTTTCAAGCACTTAACACTTTGTTTTTCGCTGTCAGAAGTTTTTTGGATACTAAAACGGAAGCCGTAATCTTTACGTTTTCCACTATTGCGGAAGCTAGATGCTGAATGTTCCGACGGTTGGTTGGTTTATGTGATGACAAATGCAGTTTATTCTTTCAAGCATTCGATTAGTGATATGTTGTGTGCCACGGAGCCCATAGTATATCCATCTCCCATCGTTGCGGCTCCTTAACAAACTAATCTTCCGATCCGTAGTTCTCCGCCCGCCGAGGACGATTACTGCGAGTAAGATGTGTTTAAAGATACAAAGTAGAAGGGAGGCAGAAAGAAAGGAAGTGGTTGAGGAACAAAGAAGCAGAAGTAGAGAGAAGAAGAAGAAATTCAGGTTTAAGCTCTACAGGATCCAGCAAGGGACCAACGGATTACTGAGCATAATCAACAGAAGCAGAAGCCTGGGCTTGGGAAAGTTCGACAGTTACCAAGCTGGTCCCTTTTCATGAAATTGTTTTTTAAATCTGAAATGTAACATTTGTATGAATCATGAGCACTCACAAAAGGACAAAATTGTGAGATTAAATGGTTGGGGGAGCCCAAAGGTCACGGAGGGGCAGCCCAAGAGTTTTGCTTGTTGTATAAGTATAGGATAATTAGAGGGAATAAAGGGGAATTTTTCCCAGTTAGATTTGTGAAAACATATTGTAAGAAGAACTATTTCCTTTTGCAATAGATAATTACAATTTTCCTGTTGGAGAAATCTTGGTGGAATGTTCAAATATTGTGCTATGGATTTGTTGAAGATGAACTATTTCGTTTTCAGCATTGTGTCCATTAACTGTGAGATCGTTCTAACTCTTTGAATCTATGTTCTTGTATGAATGTTCTCTGGTTTATTTTATGAAAATTTCCACTATGAGTAATGAATGTTGTTCATAAACAATTGGCTATCTGGTTGTTCATATATCTTTAAATTTTCATGTGTTTTGAAGGAAGCATCAGCTATCTGTGATTTTTCATAATGCATGTACAAAATACATTACTCATTAATGAATGATAATTTTGCTCCCTAGGGATAGGATAGGTAGTTAGTTGTAATTTCTTGCTGTGTGTGATTTAGATGCGAGAGACTTTAAGACGAGAGGTAAGAAACTGCGCATCACATTGTGACCACTCCTCGTATTCTACATCAATCTACATGTTAAATAGGCACTTGCATATCATACTTAAAACTAAAAACACAAAAATATACATGGTGGATTGGGCCGCAACTGGTAAAACCTTTTATTTTTGTTACTTGACCTATGGTAGCCAGACCACAAACCATATGGATTCCCTACACCAAACAGTCACGGGCTAGTTTGGAACGTTGATTGGGGAGAATCCCTTGCTATTGTTGCCTGTGAATTTCCAGGCCTCAACAGTTTCTGGCGCTAGGAGGAGGGCCGCTTGTGCATGGCTGTCCGTGGAAACTTATTTTCCCAAGATTACCCCACTAGCAGATATTTGGAAGCTTTTGACTTAACCCAAGTACTCATAGGTTTTGGTTCTACTCTTGAAGCAATTAAGCCCAGTTTCATCTTACGGTGTTTCTTACTCAGACTCCTATTCATTCACCTTTGCTCATGGCTGGTATAAATGTGAATCAACCCAACCCACTGCCAGCTTGGAGAGCTAGATCACCTTTGAACCTCACACCTCCATTGCATAACCTACCTCAAGCTTTTGAGAAGTTGTTGCCTAAGTTTGATCCCGATGAAAAGACTGTTGTAGATGACCACTTGCAAAGTTTCTATTTAGCAATAGAAGGTTTAAGGGCTGGAGAACACGAACATGTAGTCTGCAGAATTTTTCCACATACCTTGAAAGGGGAAGCAGCTTCATGGTATTTTTCTCTACCTATAAACTCAATCCCAGACTGGGATACTTTTGAAAGAATATTCAGAAATAAATATGCAGCCCAGAAAACTTATGCAGCACTAATGAAAGGGTTATGCACTTTGAAGAAAGAAAGGAAAGAGAAAGTGCATAGTTTCACCCAGAGGTTTGCTGCTTATCTTAGGAATTTTTCTACAACTGATAAGCCTTCTGATAAAGTTCTGATTGAGTGCTATACTTCAGCTCTAGGGCCTGATTTGGCCATGTTCGCCAAAATGAAAGCCAAACCTACATTGTCAAAAACTTATGAAGAAGATGAAAGGGTAGAAGCTGAAAAAGAGAGCATAGAATATTATTCTGAGCCTAAGGAGGAGAAGTCACGTGACCTTGAAGGAATGTTGAGAATGATGCAGAAACTATCTAATAGGGTGATAGATTTGGAAAAAGAGAAGGAGGCTCAGAAATAATATAAGCCTTACTATGAAAGGAGAGGAGACAACAATCAATCTAAACCTCCTCCACATAGTCCTGCATCAATAAACTTAATAGAGGTAGGTATGGATAACTTCTGCACCTTTCACCAGCAGCCCCATTCTGAAAAAAATTGTCCTCAATGGATAAATTCAATGATACTAGTAATGAATCAGCTGTTGGACTCTAAATTGACCGAGGACAGTGATGAAGAGGAAAAAGGTAATAAGACCATAGAAAAACAAGAAAATGATACCATGTTTGTATGGGATTGTGTCTCGTTGTTTGATACCGAAGAGGAAAGTGATCTGAAACATGAGAATATATTGGAAACAACTGTGACAACAAGAAGACAAGACTTGGTGAATAAAGAAAATTCAATACTCCCAAAGATCAAGAAATTGCAATAGAATGTAAAGAAACCACAGAAGAAGAACATAGATGATAAAATTCCTGAACCTACTATTAGCAGTCAAAATTCGAAACAAGTCAACATGCCTGCTAAGCCTATTGAAGAAAAAGCAGGTAATGTCAAGTAAAATCTCAAAGCAGCTGAAGTACTAGAGGAAGAACTTCCCACCAACAACCAACCTGTAGAAGAGACTGTTGGAGCAAGTGTGGGAGGTAAGACTAGGTTTAAAACCCCACCATTCCTTTTGACTTTGGAGATTTTAAACCATAATGTGCACAATTGTTTGGTAGACTCAGAATCATCAGTAAATGTTATGCCACTTGCAATCTGTGAAAATATTAATGGACAGCCTAAACCTATGACCTGGGAGGTTACGCAATTAGACAGGACCAATGTGAAAGTATTCGGGGAAATGGAAGATGTCCTGATTCGATTATCTACAAATGAAAAAATCTGTCAGTACATTGATATTGTGGTAGCATACATACCTGATGGTTATGGACTTATTTGAATCGAGACTGGTCAACAAGACTAAATGGGTATTTTGCTTCAGATTGGTCACATTTATGGTTGCCTCATAAAGGGGTCCCAAACTGGATCAAAATTTTAAGGGAACCTTACATGAAATGCACTATCACTAAGTTGGAAGAAGAAAAGGAATCAGTGAATTCTGTATTGGGAAATTATCTAATTCAACTTGAACCGGGAAACTGTGCATCGGAAGAAGCCAGCAACATATCTGACACCCAGCCCGATCTCCTTCGGTTTTCACGGGCTGATGAGATTGATTATAAAATAGTAGTTTCAGTTTCAGATATAGTTTTTTCAAGACCAGTAGATGTAGTTTTTGATAATGGGTAGGTCTTTCTCATTTTGTAGTCAAACCTATCCCCTTAACTTACAAGTTGTCTAATTTACAGGGGTGGGCAGGGGACTAACCAGTTAGTGGTTTAGTTCTCAAAATTTATTTTTCTTGTTTTTTTTTGTTTCTTGATTATCTTGTACATAAATAAATTTACTTGGTTGTTTTGATTTATTTTAGTTTTGTTTTGCTTTAGTCTAGATTTTGATTGATTTCAATAAAAGAGGCAAACTTTTGGTTTCATGGAGTGCATCAAAATTCTGGATTAACTAAATCCTTGATTATAAGACTGTGTATTATTATGTTATCAGAAAGAATTTCTTCTAGTTGAGCAGTTTTTCCTAAATGGCTATGAACATATTGAAGTCCTAGTTAATCCTTGTAAAATAACTCAAGATCAAAAGGTCTAGAATACTATTTCAAGGCTCCATCCATTTCACATCTAAAAATGTCCTAGGAAGTAACCTCAAAAGACCCACGGAAAGGAAGCAAGGTAAACAGTATATTATATATAAATGATCCCATGCCAAGAATTTGAAGCCTAAAGGCAAATAAGAGTCGAAAACTCCTAAGAAAGCAATATGTATCAAAATAAAGTACTGAATCATATGAGTACAAAATTTCCAAAAGTTCTTCTCCGTCCGTGAGCTGAAAAATTAAATACATCTCTCACACAAAAGGACACTATGGATAGAGGAGCTTGAATATAAAATTCAGAAAGAAAGGCATGAGGAGGACTCAAAAGGAAAAAAATTCCAAAAGCACAATAGTGCAAAATGGCATGGGAATGAGGAACAAATGAATATTCATGTTTACCATATGTTACGATCCTGTGGTGTCCAAGCTGGAAGCTACCCGAAGACAGAGGTAAAAATGAAACTCATATTCCTAGCCTCAAAAGAGTTATCTTGACTTTGGAATCTTGGTTTCCATTTTCCTAAATTGGACTACCCTCAATGATTAAAAGTACATATATTTTCCATTTGGGAAATACATACATCTATAAGAATTCAACATGTTGGTTTTATTGTTAAAATAGTCTGTTACTTAAGGAAGAAATTGTCCAGATATCTAGGTTCACCAGGTAGTCACCAATTGTTGCAGCTGCAACTTTTCTCCCAAATTTTCTGAAATTTTGGACCCTCCTTTTTATTTTATCTTTCCTAGGAGTGTGTGGATTCATGAACTCTGTTTTATTCTTCCCTCTGCTACAGTTTGGTTTGAAGTGATGTCAATTGATTTCATGCTTTTCGGAAAACCACTTCCTGTCCGTAAATGCATTAACAGTGGAGTTTTGAAAACGATGTCTTTTTGGTCTGAATGATTTCCCTCATCGCTATCGAAAGTCTGTTTACGTTCAAGTCGGAGCTTGTTTCTCTTTGCTGTCACTGTTTCGGAGGTTAAACGAATTGATTTCATCATTTCCCAGCCTAAATATTTCGAGCACTTAACACTTTGTTTTTCGCTGTCATAAGTTTTTTGGACAGTAAAACGGAAGCCGTAATCTTTACGTTTTCCGCCGTTGCGGAAGCTAGATGCTAAATGTTCCGACAGTTGGTTGGTTTATGTGTTGACGAATGCAGTTTAGTCTTCTGAGCCTCTGACTAGCGATATGTTGTGTGTCGCGGAGCCCATAGTCTATCCATCTCCCGCCGTTGCGGCTCCTTAACGAACTAATCGTCCGATCCGTAGTTCTCCGCCCACCGAGGACGATTACTGTGAGTAAGATGTGTTTAAAGATACAAAGTAGAAGGGAGGCAGCAAGGAAGGAATTGGTTGAGGAACAAAGAAGCAGAAGCAAAGAAAATAAGAAGAAAGTCAGGTTTAAGCTCTACAGGATCTAGCAAGGGACCAACGGATTACTGAGCATAATCAATAGAAGTAGAAGCCTGGGATTGGGAAAGTTCGACAGTTACCAAGCTGGTCCCTTTTCATGAAATTGTTTTTTAAATATGAAATGTAACGTTTGTATGAATCATGAGCACTCACAAAAGGACAAAATTTTGAGATTAAACGGTTAGGGGAGCCCAAAGGTCATGGAGGGGCAGCCCAAGAGTTTTGCTTGTTGTATAAGTATAGGAGAATTAGAGGGAATAAAGGGGACTTTTTCTCAGGTAGATTTGTGAAAACATATTGTAAGAAGAACTATTTCCTTTTGCAATAGATAAGTACAATTTTCCTGTTGGAGAAAGCTTGGTGGAATGTTCAAATGTTGTGCTGTGGAATTGTTGAAGAGGAACTATTTCATTTTCAGCATTGTGTCCATTAACTGTGAGATCGTTCTAATTATTTGAACCTATGTTCTTGTATGAATGTTCTCTGGTTTATTTTATGAAAATTTACACTATGAGTAATGAATGTTGTTCATAAACAATTGGCTATCTGGTTGTTCAAATATCTTTAAATGTTCATGTGTTTTGAAAGAAGCATCATCTATCTATGATTTTTCATAATGCATGTACAAAATACATTACTCATTAATGAATGATGATTTTGATCCCTAGGGATAGGCTAGGTAGTTAGTTGTAATTTCTTGCTGTGTGTGATTTATATGCGATAGAGTTTAAGACGAGAGGTAAGAACCTGCGCATCCCATTGTGATCACTCCTCGTATTCTATGTCAATATGCATGTTATATAGGCACTTGCATATCATACTTATAACTAAAAACACAAAAATATACACGGTGGACCGGGATGCAACCGGTAAAACCTTTTATTTTTGTTACTTGACCTACGGTAGCCGAACCACAAACTGGACGGATTCCCTACACCAAACAGTCACGGGCTAGTTGGGAACGTTGATTGGGGAGAATCCCTTGCTGCTGTTTCCTGCGAATTTCCAGGCCTCAACAGATAGAAAGAAACTACACAACAATAGAAAGAGAAGGACTGGCGATGGTGTATGCATTACAAAAATTCTTCCTCTACCTGTTAGGAGGAAATTTCAAAATGTTTACAGATCACTCAACATTGACATATCTGGTCATCAAGCCTGTGTTGGGGGGGAATATATGTCGATGGTTACTACTATTCTAATATTTTGATTTCATGATCATTGTGAAACCAAGGTGATTGAATGTAGGACTCTATCATCTATCAAGGATAGAGTCAGGTGAAGAACCAAGCAACATCGAGAATGAATTTCCTGATGCGCAATTGTTTAGATTCAGATAGGTGGATGACCATTACAAACGAATTTATTTAAGTTTTGGTGACAAGAAAATCCCCGAAGGATTTCACCATGAGTCAGAAGAAGCAACTGGTTTCCATAGCTGATGACTTCCAACTAATTGTAAGAAAACTATATAATATGGGGTCAGATGAAATTCTATGTTGATACCGCATGAGAAGGAAAGAGTATTGGAAGAGGTGCATACCGATATTGCAGGAAGACATTATGGAGGTCGTACAACAACTAGGAAGATATTCTGAGATTCCTTATGGTGGACGACAATGCACAACGATGTTGTAGACTACGTTAAAAGATGTGATGTAAGTCAAAGAATAAGAAAAACATCATAGAGATGCAATGTTGTTAGTGCCTCAGATCGCACTACAACCATTTGATAAATGGGAAGTAGATTTTGTAGTACTCATCAATCCTATCGGGAAAAGAATATATGTGAGATATATCATCATTGTGATGGATTATCTAATGATATGGGATGAGGAAGCACTAGTGAAGGATTGTACAGCTGCAACAGTAGTGAGGTTCCTGTTCAACCACATGGTTACTAGATTTGGATGTCCCAAGATATTGATGAGAAACCAAGGGGCTCACTCTGTCAATCAGATGATTAGAGCGATGATTGAGGAATTTCAGATCCAGCACAAGGAAAGTACTCCATATCACCCATAAGTGAATGGAGTGGTCGAGGCATTCAATAAGATATTGGAAAATGCACTAACAAAGGTATGTAATGAAAAACACGACGATTGGGATCTGAAAATCACTGAAATATTATGGTCCTACATCACAACATGTAAAATAGTAAAGGGACAAATTCCATTAAAATTTGTTTAAGGACAAGAAGCGGTGATGCCGATGGAATATATTTTTACTAGTTTACGCATAGCAGCAACAACATGCATGAGTGACGAATGAGCAGTTGAGGAAATATTGGCACAATTGTTGTAGCTTGAAGAGGATAGTTTCATCGTAGGTTTTCACAAGCAAGTAGAGAAGCATCAAAAAAAGGTATGTCACGATCGATGTAAAAGCGAAGCACTTCCAGCGTGGAGATATGTTTCTCCTCTATAACTGCAAGTTTGAGAAGCACCTAGGTAAGTTGCAGATGCATTAGTTAGGTCCCTACATCATACATCTCATTACCGAAGGAGGTGCGGTGCAATTGCAGTAGTTAGATGGAGTATTGTTACTGAAACTAGTGAATGGAAGTAGGCTAAAGCCTAATCAGGATATCCAGGTGCAGCACCAACGTCGACAGTCGCGAATGAAAAAAATGGAAAAGATCAAAAGGGAAGTTTTTTGACGGATAACAGAGGAATAATTAAAGGTGAATCACAACAAAGTTTGAAGTTTGGAGACATCCGACAAGGTGAGAAATGGTCAAATCATACAATAAATGTAGCAATTACACCAGGTGGATGACGATGCAAGTGGGAAAAGCACATTTATTAGCCAATGTGGTCGTTAGATTTGCAGAATCGACATAGGATTCAGTTAATCTTTGAAGAGTTTGATAATGATGCTCCAAATATTTCGCATGGAAGGATCAAAGGTTATAAAAAAGGGCCAAGTGGCATGGCTCGACCCATTGTGCGGGTTGATAAGATGAATCAGAGCAACGAAAAAGCATAAGAGAAAAGTGAAGAGTGAGAGAGAAGAGAATCAGTGCAGAAACCATGGAACAACTGATTATGAGCACCAGTACGTAGGGATCACCAAGAGCAAGAGTAGCGATCATAGAAGAGTAGCTAGAGATTAATTCTACATCAGTGTGACTGATCAAGAATAAAAGCAGTGTGACTCTCCCAATCAATCTAGACCAAAAGACTAAGACAACTTGGATTTCAACAAGGGATGGTGCAGCAGAGGTAGAAGTTGGCCTATCGACTTATGGTGATGGAGGAAACAACAGTAAATGGTAAACCACAAGGGACGATGATAGAATATATCCTTTGGTACGTGTTGCTGAGGAATTCAAGGGAACTAGTGGTACACATAAGAAAAAAAAAGTATGCTATCAAGATTCTTGTGACACCTAAAGGAGTCCATGTGACAATGAATCTAGTACCGATCTTGTAGAAACTACAATATAGTAAGCACAACATTCTATCATACCCAGAATGCATAGAGGGCACATATGAGGAGAGAACACATGATGATAGGGGCCTAATCACTAGAGAACCAACATAATGGGCATTGGGACTACAATGGTCTAGACTACTGTGGATTATCCACATGCCGCATTTTGGGCGATCCCAGAGGTCAATACATGTGTGAATCAGTTGTTGGCATGTTTCCATGGCAGGTATCTGTGGTTGGGGACAAATGCACCAATTATGGTTGATTTAATATCTCAAATCACCAGCCTCCCCAAGGCATGGGTTGATCCATCATAATACTTTTGAGGGAAGTGCAACGACAAGAAGTTGGAAGCAATACTGAGGAAGAAGTATGTCGTAGTAAAATACAAAAGGGTGTATGCCATTGATAGCATCAATGATCACGGATTTAGAATCGCATTGAAGTTTCTGACAGTTAAGATAGTGTAGAAAAATTTCCCATGCCAGTGCACATCAAGAGTGATCGCATCCACGGAGCAGTGTGCACATGAATTGGTCCATGGTTCTGCTGAAGGAGTTGATGGAGGATGTGTTATTGGCGCAAGAGGTGGGAAAGTTGTTCACTTACTCTTTGTTTCTTATACTCATCGTGTTGTTTCATTGGATGGAACCAACACATTATCAGTGAATGGATGTTGATGATATCAACTTTTTTTGCGGAGCATGGTATAACAACCTATGGGAGATCAATGAAAAGGAAAGGAAAACCAACAACAACATTTAGTTTTACCTATATTTGTGAGCACTGTGGGATGTAGTAGTGAAGATACCACAACTCATAGATGAAGCTACAAAGAAGTACCACAAGATTTCACGATTGGAAATGGGACCGCATGCTATACACTTTTAGGTGTGGTAAGATCCAAAGAATTAGTGGCTTATGACACAATATAAGCCTACTTGCAAAGATTTTGATGCAATTATAGTATAAATTCCTGCGGACTGGAAATTTCCAATAAGAGATGAGCACTTGTCGGACCCAGGAGATGGACCACCGACATATGTCTCGTAGAACCAAGAGGTGCCTAAGGATTTAGAATATGAATATAATTCGCAAGATGAAGCCTCTTCTGCAAATCCAACAGAGTCATATTTAGAGAAACAACAAGAAGAAGAATGGATAAAGCATCGGTTTGAACAAGGGGAGGGTAGCAATACCGCAAGGCTCTCTGATGAACAAGTGAAGAATCTATTGGCCGCAATCACTACGGGGACCAATGAAATCTAGGAAAAGGTAATGCAACATGTCATGGGATACTTCCATCAAGTTACAAGGTTGCTGCAAACACTGACAAATGAAGTGCTAGAGACAAAGATACCACAAGATGGTGCACTGCAAAGAGAAGCTAAGGAAGACATTTGTAAGAAAGTGTGATTGGTACAGATTTTGTCACATGTATTCACAAAAAGGAATGAGAATGTCGATGCCACATTGAGAGGATTTGACTTAATCGAACTTGACCTCAATGAGATTTCGATGCACATGTTGGCATGAATTCAAAATGAAGCAAGTAAGGAGATCATAGACTGTGAGGAGACAGTTCATGATCAATTGGTTCGGTCTAGGAATCAAGTAGAGAGAACTGAAGCAAAACTTCAACGACTAAAGATGGAAAAGGAGGTAGTCGTAGATGAAAGGACAAAGGAATTTGATTAAAGGCAGAGACTAGAGAGAGAAGTCTCATTGGCATGCGAAGAAGTACCATAATTTAGTTTGAAAATGTTGGCTCAAGTGGAAGTATCACGACTGGGGAAATTCGTTGTATACCTATGGAAGGAGAATGAATATTTGCGAGCTAGAGCAGTACCTAGCACACCACAAGAGAAGCTAGTAGAGAGGAGAAGTGCAATTGAAGATTCCTCCGCAAAAATAGTGGAGCTAGAGAAACCCATTCAGTCAATTGCCGAGGAGACAATGCAATATTGGGGGAGACTGGTACGGGACAAGCAGTTGTACCAACTAAATGTGTAGCTTAGAGAGGTGCAATCCTAGAAACAATGCTAAGGGGATAACTTAAAATAATTCTCCACTTGCACAAGTGAGTAAGGAAGCAGAAATAAAAGCATTACAACAACGCATTAATAACGTATGGGTACGACATCAATGGAGGACAAAACAGTTAGAAGAACTATGAGGTACAACAAAGAAAATGCCAAAGATAAGTTTTCTTGTGATGTATTAGATGGAATCATCAGAGATGATAACTACATAATTTTCAATGGGATGATATACTATAAGGGAATAATTTATTTGGTTCAATATTATGAGTTTAAGTACAAAGTTTTGCAAGAAGCACATGATTCCCCACTAGCAGTCCATCCGGGGATCTTAAAAACCTATAGGAAACTAAGGAAAAGGTTCTATTGGAAGGGGATTAAGGAAGATGTTAAGAAGTATGTGAATTAATGTAAGGTATGTCAGAAAAACAAATCAAAACTCACATACCCAACTGGTTTATTACAATCATTTCCCATTCCAGAGCAAAAATGGGACAGTATATCGATGGATTTCATCACCGATTTTCCCAAATATTTGGGAAAGGATTGCATATATGTGATAGTGGATAGATTGAATAATTTTTCTCATTTATTTACTATTACATCCTCTTTTAGTGCTACACAAGTGGCTGACCTTTTTTTCAAAGAAATCTTCATATTGCATGGGCTCCCCAAGAGCATTGTGAGTGATAGAGATGGTAGATTCATGAGTGCTTTTCGGAAATAAATTTTCAGATTGGTGGGCACCCATTTGACTCCAAGTACAAGCTACCATCCCCAAATTTATGGAAAAATAGATAAGGTGAATAAATGGTTGGAAGGGTACCCTTGAAACTATGTGAGAGAGCAACAAAATTCTTGGACAAAATGGCTACACTTGGGTGAGTTTCGCTACAACACCACCTTTCACATGTCAATAGGGACGCCTCCTTTCAGAGAATTATATGGTTATGATGCACTTAAATTTGATGATATGATATTTGGTGATAGTAGAGCTCCAAAATCTAAATATTGGGTGGAAGAAAGCCAATAAATTTTAAAGCTTTTAAAAGACAATTTGCAGGTTGCCCAAAATCAGCAAAAACAATATGCAGATAAACATAGAGATTAAAGGACCTTTCAGGTTGATGATTTAGTGTATTTGAGGTTTAAACCATATAAACAAACATATCTCAAAAGTAATGGAGCAGAAAATATAAATCCAATATACTATGGGCCCTACAAGGTAATCCGGAAGATTGGAGAAGTAGCATATGAGTTCGAACTTCCGGAAGGGAGTAAAATTCATAATGTATTTCATGTTTCTTGTCTCAAGAAAGATATTGGTAATAAATTTTTAATTTCATATACACTCCCTCCTTTGGATGATGAAGGATAGCTCACACGTATTCTGGAAAAGGTTTTGAAGACAAGGGATAGAACATTGAGGAGCAGAACAATCAAATAATACTTGGTGCGGTGGAAGGATCTACCAAGCGAAGATGAGACATGGGAAGAGGAGAATAGTTTTCACCATCCAAATATGAAATTGCTTGAGGACAAGAAATATTGGGAGGGGAGGACTGTAATGTCCCCATTTTTAATAATTGCATAGCAGGAAAATTCCATCAATCCTACTAGTTCCCTAGGTTGGGTGGAAACATTGGAAAGTTAATAAGGGAGATAATAAATAGTGTTTAGACATTATAAGGAATAAATATTTATTTAATGGATTTAATTAAAGGAATTCAAGTGAAAAATTAAATGGCTATGGAGAAGGGAGACACATGGAGACTATGGGGTCCACTCAAGCTAGAATTCCTATGTTAAATGGCATCCTCCTCTTGCAATCTCGAATCTTTGGGAAGCCTAATGTTTTTGGATGGATTATAAGATTAATATACTAGTCCATATAATTCATATGTCAAATTTTGGATGAATTGTAACTTAAATGGGGATAAGAAGAGCCAAATGGGAGTTTCATGGACACTTGGCTAGATTCCCCTTAAATTTATGAAATCTATGACACCAATGATGGAGATTCTATGACATTTATGAAACAAGTCAGATCTGAAGGCTAAAATCTAACATATATGACATGCTAGGTCAAAATATACCATCCAATATATCTCTAATGTGAGTTTTAGAATCTCAATGGGCTCCTACTCAAATCTGGGGAAGGTGGAAGGCTAGGAAAGAGGAGACACTATCCCCTTAACTACAACGTTTTCTATTGTTTTGTAACTAGAAAAGAATATAAAAAATTTTAAATACATGTTTTAGCTCTTTATATTAGATATTAATTCCTTAACCTTCTCTCTATACCTTTGTCCCTAACTTTGTTTCCTCCCCATATCTCCCCCCTTTCTCTCTATGACCCTATGCATCCCTCCATCCATAACTCTCTTTCCCCATCCATATATTCCATATTTTCCTATATGTCTCTACCCTAGCTCCCTTACTTCCTCTCTATATATTACTCTCACTATGTGTCCTCCCCAATCAACACCTCTCTCCATAAGTCTCTCTTTCTATCCCTCCCTATATATATATCCCCATCTCTCTCTCTCTCTCTCTCTCTCTCTCTCTCTCTCTCTCTCTCTTCACTCTCACACTTTCTCTCTTCCCCTCTACATCTTCCCCCCTTTGTCTCTATGTCCCTAACCCTCCCTCCCTGTTTATATATTTCTCTATGGATTAAGGGAATAGGTCTTAAGGGTTTATAGGTTAATTAAGGGGTTGTATTATTTAGGGTTTATGATATTTATGGGTTAGATCTTAACAGGATACGAGTTAAGATTTTAGGAGGTAGGAGTTAAGGGATAATAAGTGTTTAACTAGATTTAAGATGAAAACGATTAAAGAGTTAGCAATTTTATATGTTAATGGATTTAGGGCTTGTGTGTTAGGGTATTAGTGCTTCAAAGGTTAGGGGACAATTTTTAAAGGTTTATGGGGTAAGTGGTTTATGGTTGAGGGAGTAAACTCGGGCTTGGTAGTTAGTGGTTGAAGGATTAGAGGTAAACAAGTAAAGGGTTGAAGGGGTTTAGGGGTTAGTGTATTTAGTGCTTAAGGTATTTAAGGATCCGGGTTTATGGGATAAGGGTTTAAGAGGTTAGAAATCAAGGGATTCATTGTTTGTGAATAAAATAGGGCTTATTTTTTAGTTTTTAAATTCTTAGAGTTAAAGGGATAAAGATTTTAGGGGTTAAGGGAATTAGATGTTAAATTATTGAGGGAACCAATGTTAGGGGGTTAGGGATAAAGAGGTTAACCATTAAGAGTGAAGGGTTAAGTGTTAAGGTATTGTAAGTGATTAAGGTATTAGGATATTAGTGTTTAAGGACATGAGGGTTATGATATTGGTGGTTATTTAAGAGGTGAGGCCTTTAGGGGTTAGTATATTTATGGGTTAAGGCATTTATGGTTCTAGGGTTAGGGTGTTAGGGTTGAGGAGGTTAAGGGTTAAGCATCAAGGGGTTAAAGTATTAAATCCTTGGGTGTTAATGGATTAATATATTAAGCGATAAGGGATTAGTGGTTTATGGAATTATGGATTTTGGATTTAGGGAGTATGGGATAGGGGGTTAACTAGGTCTTAGGGGTTCGGGGTCAATAGTTTAGAGGTAAAGGCATAAATTCATTAACAGGTTTCAATGTTTAGGGGTTAGATATTTAATCAAATAGGGGGTCATGCACTGTATGGTTTAATGGGTTATATTTTAGAGTTTAATGGATTAGGTATTAGGGGTTATGGGGTATTTAATGGGTTTATGAATTAGGGGGCTTGGGCCTTCGGTCTTATGGGTTTATGCCTTTAATTTTCTCCTTCTTGGTTCCTCTCTCCACCTTCATCAATTTATGTCCCTTCTCCTCCCCCGCCATCCCATATCCCCTCTCTCCCTCACACCCCTTACCTCCATCCAATACTTAGCATATCGTTCAACCACCATCACATATACCCTCTACTTATTACCCCCTTTATCTCCATCCATTACTTAGCACATAATTTACGTTTTCTATAACACTATATCTTTCTATAAACAAAAAATGCCAGAGTGTTTTGTAACTAAGAAACGCTAGATCGTTTTGTAACGAATAAAAACCCATTCATTTTGTAGAAAAAAATTGTTAAAGTGTTTCTATTGACACAAAAGGAGGGAATGACAATTTAAATGTAAATATAACACACAAGTTTTCCTTAGCATGTAAAACATTGCTTCTCACATGATCATGTCTCATCTGCAGTCCCTCGAGTTTGGTTAAAAGTTACCAACCCTATGCTATGAATATGGTAAACCATAACTAATTTGGCATTTCCTCCATTTTCTCAGTATGCTTTCTTTCTCCACTCTTTACAATATGATAGACACAATCATTTTGATGAAATTTTATACATAGATAGCATTCTGTTTGCATATTCCAAATATTATTATTGTTTTAATTATTAATGTTTTTCTATTTCTTTCCTAACTTTTATGTACCATGAATCCTTAACTCAAAAACACATCGATAGTGTTTCCTCCATAACCTTTTTATTTCACAAGAATTTAAAAAAAAATCGTATGTTGCAATACTAGAAACCAACCTCTACACGCTATAAAAAAATCCATGTTGCAATATTTTCATTAATACCTTCAAAAGATGCACACACACTTGACGTATCATTTTCAAGGTTTTCTCACATAGATAATTAAAAATAAAAAATAATTGATTTTGGAAAAAGAGTGTTGCGCTAGTGCTACTTGTTCTCTACATGTCTACGAATTTTTGTATCCCAAAACCATAATTTAGGAAATCAAAGGATGCACCCACAAAGACATATGCCTTATCATTTTCCACAAAAATAAAATGTTCTTATTATAAAATATTAAACTTGACATAAATATGAAAATTTTCAATACATAAAATTTATATATTCAGAAACATGATTCAATTTCCTACATTTCGTATTTTTTACTTAATCCATGATATTTTGTGTAAGTATCTCAAAAAAATCAAGTAAGTTGAGGTATTCCTAATTTTTCATCTTTCTATTTATATAACGCATGAAAAGTGACCATCATTAGCTTGCACACCCCGCCTCACACAAGTGTGTGTGTCTGTGTGTGTGTGAATTTTAAAGTGAAATTAATTCAATGACAACAAACTATTGTAATAATCCATTCAATGTATATTGGTCATTAACTCCTTATAGGAAAATTTTCAAACAAACTTTTAGGCAAAGGAGTTTAAAATGAATAATTGATCAAATATCAGGTAAGGAGGTCCAACAAAGGAAGGGGAGAGGGTCATGAAATATCAGGTTCCTATGCACAATGTACTATGTACTTTTATGTTTCAAACATCATCTAGGTTGAAGACTACTCCAAGGATCTTGGGCATCCCAACATATGCAAACTAAGACCTTTGATATTCAAATCCCAAAGACCAATGGTGATGGGATTTAAATCAAATAAGATTTGATATCTTTGATATAGTGTTATTTAATAGTAAAACTAATTTTATGTAGGTATGGAACAGAATTGGGAGTATGAAAGGTTTGCACCATGCAAACTAGTCTTTTGGATTACTCAAATGCGACAACTTTAGGACTTCCCAGACAGTTGAATATGATCATGAATTCTTAATATAAGAGATGGGATTTATTCAACATCATGTTAGTTATATACATAAAAAAATGAAATAAATTTGTGGTTATTTTAATATCTAATGAAAAAATTGGAAAACTAGTAAAATTTGTATGAAAATCTAGGCAAGGTAAAATAAACTCTTATGAAACTTAATAAAACATATTCAAATTTCGAGGAAATTTGTAGAGAGACATTATTACACCAAAGAAAACCAAAGGAGGATTAAGTGAACGTATCAGAAGGCTTAATGAAACTTCCTTTAGCAAAATACATCAGTATAAGGAGAATGGAGACGAAAATTACCTAGGAATTGGAAGGACAAGCTCTGAAACTTCTTCAACAAGTTGGTGCAACTATGGAACTGATAAGAAAACATGAAAACATCCAACATTAATGGATGAAATCCATCAATACTTGCTTATGATTGGAAAAGTGGCTAGGGAACACCTCCAATCTATGACTAAGAGCACATTTCCCTAAGTCTAAGAACCAGAATCTCTCAATTCGAATGACAAGAATGAGAAAATATGTGAAAGTTGTACTATAGCATAGTTTTATAGAAGAGGATTCTTCTTTAGAAAGTATCCTTGGCCAATTTGACCTCATGAGATGGATAGGAAAGAGCTTGCTTTGTCTCCAACTTTCCTTCTTTTCTTGTGTTTCTTATTTTTCCTAGATTTCTTTTTGCTTTCCTTACTTTTCTAGATTTTCCTTCCTTTATCCTTGCTTTCCCCTACTTTATTTATTTTACCATATTTCCATCCTTTATTCCCAAAATATAGCACTTTCCTACATTGCATACTTGTATTCTTTGCATGGAATTTTAGATTTGGAACATTTTCTTCTTTTTGGCAAGCTTTCCAAGGTACAAAACTTGTCCTATTTGACTAATTGCACCATCTTGCTATCTTTCTTTCCTTTTGGACAAATTTCCAAGATCCCATCCTTATCCAATGTCATCATGCGCCACCTTATCCATATCACTTCACATTATCCATATTAGAAAACTTTAGGAAATCTGTGGTTGAATTTTAGTTCGACAAGTTTCGAACCTTTTAAACAGGTTCATCCACAGGATAACATAATTTCAGTGTATTTTTGCACAAGGATGTGAAGTATAAATATTTAATTTTTGTTGTTTTTAAAAAAAAAATTAAAATATTTTATGTCGATTTATAAATGGTTTTTAGGGTTTTAGTGTTTTAATTTCTTAATTAATAATGGGATTTGGTAGTTTAGATAAATGTTTATTTTGATGTAAAACAATTATTCAATTGTATAAATTATAAATTAGTGTACAATGTAACACTAGTTTTATAATATTAATAATAATATTAATTTTTTATCCTATAATAAATTGTAGTTTTATAATATTAATTTTTTATCATATAATAAATTGTTTTTAAAATTTGGGTTATAAATAAAGTTAATGATTTAATCTTTATTATCATAACTTTTCTTAACTAAATTTTTAGTGTGCTTCCTTTATTAAGTGTTGGTGAAACCAAAAGTTATTAAAGCCTAAGGATATTCTAATATTATCTCAAAAAAAAATATTTAGTACGTTAAGTAATTTGATGTTTTAATTAAAAAAATTTATAAAGTAATGTGACAAACTATAATATTATTATTTATCTTTTTCAATCTTATTAACAAATTGATGCTATAATATTTTTTTAAATGATGTTATAACATATACGAGTAGTATTTAATTATTTGTTTAGCTTTTATCTTTTTAATAGTATAGTTCCTTTAATGAGTGAGTTAGGTGTATTTTATTTTAATTTTTAGGTTTAGTTATTTCATTTACTTTTAGTTTATTAATGATGGGTTTCCAAGCTTCTTTAAGTCTTAATCCATCATCCTGGTTGAAGTTCCTACCACATTTCTCAATTTCTATGGCTTCACGGATTTTCCTTTTGTAATAATGAGGGACAACAGCTAAAACTTCTGAGTCTTCAAGGCATATGTGATGTTTGGTGGTGTGAGAATGTTTAGCTAAGGCCGAGTTTTTATTCTATTGTGTCGTAAATCCGCACTATGTTCTTTTAACCTGGTTTCGATTGATCTCCTAGTCTCACCTATGTAGGCCTACCACACGAGCATGGAGTTTTGTAAACACCTTTTTGGATCTTAGGATCAATGGTGTCTTTGGATTTGTCAAGCATGGTTCTTAAAGAGTTGGGAGGAGTGAATGACAGCCTTATTTTTTTCTTTCTTAGAACATTGACAATTTTGTTTGTAGTGCCATGGATATATGGAAGAGTGATTTTGGGAAGGGTTGTGTCTTTTTCCTTATTTTTGGTTTTGTTTTTGTTCTTTTTCATGTTTCAAAAAACTTTCTCAATATCTCTTCTACTGTATCCATTTTTCATAAGTGACGTTATGAGGTGTTTTAACTCTTCCTCAATATGATCCATATCTGAGACTCTCCATGCATGCGTGGCTAGGGTGTTTATTATTCCAATTTTTTGGGTTGGATGATGGTGTGAGTCAACATGAAGGTATCTATCCATATGAGTCTTCTTCCTGTATACCTACTAAGAAAGAGAACCATCAGGTTTATTTGTGATAAGTGCATCCAAGAAAGGAAGGGATTTCTCCTCTTCCTTTTCTAAGGTAAATTTGATACTATCACATTGGTTATTTAAGTGATTTAAGAACTCATCCAGCTTATTTTCACCATGTGGCCAATTGCCAAATACATCATCCACAAATCTGAGCCACCATCTTGGTTTGTGTGGGGAAGATTTGATTGCATTTTCCTCAAAATCTTCCATGAAAATATTTGCCACAACTGGTGATAGTGGTGATCCCATTGTAACCCCTTCTGTTTGCTCATATATTTTTCCTTGAAAGGAAAAGTAGGTTTATCTAAGGCATAACTCAACCAGGTGAGTAGTCTCCAGGTTTGAAACCTTCTTGATGACCTCGATAGCACCATCAATTGGAATTTTTGTGTAAAGGGAGACCACATCAAAACTGGTCAATAAATCATTCTCATCTATCTTCCAATCTTTCATTCTTCCTACTAGCTCTGAGGAGTCTTTGATGAAGGAGAAGGATCTCCCAACGAGAGGTTTTATAGTTTTTGCTAAGTGCTTAGCAAGATCATACGTGGGGGAACCTATTGTGTTAACAATGGGTCTTAGTGGTATTCTTGTTTTGTGTATCTTAGGTAGGCCATATATGTGTGGCATAATTAAGTTCTTGGGAGTGATTATTTTCTTGTTATATTCATTTAAAGAGGATTTATTGATCTCCAAAGTAACATCTCTTACTACTTGTTTTAATGGATCCTTAGTTACTTTCTTGTAGCATCCGCTTTCCAAATGTTCAATCATTTTTTGTTGATACTCCTCCATTCTCATGAAAACCGTGGCATTTACTTTGTCCGCTTTGAGAACCATTATATCCTTCATGTCCTTGAGATTTTTTAATGCCGTGTATTCATCCTTAGCTATGTTATTCTTCGGGGGTCTAGCATTTTTTAATATAATGGCACATTCCTGCCATATGTCCTCTGCTTTGTCATCAAGTAAACATTTGATTGTGTCCCCTACCGCGCAGATGATCTCTTTGTGTGGAGTCCTTCTTGGCGCTATGGTGAAGTTTAAACCCTTTTGGAGGATTCCGTTGGTGCTATTGTCCAGCTCTACATTGGATAGGTTCACCACGTAGTTTCTTAGTTTGGTCGATTCAGGCTTTTGTTGCATTTTAAGTTTTTCAAATTTTTGGGTCTGCTTCTTACTGGATTTTTCCAGTGCTTTTTCTTCTTTCAATGCACTTGCTGCCTCTATGTGGATCCATAAGTTAACTCGCAAGTCATTAGCTAACAGCGTGTGGAGAGTGTATGCCTTTTGTGACAGTGAATCAAGCTCCCTTCTGCTGCATCTTATTTCACCTCTAATAATTGATAAACTCAGTTTTGTGAAGGCGTGTTCATGAAGCTTCTTTAGGTGATGGTTAATTTTGGCAAAGCAGGGATTTATCTTGTTGTCTCGGAATTTTTAAGGAAAAATTAATCTGCAGTGCGATGGGAAATCTTTATCCTTGTGCATTCAAAGAGATGGATGTTTCGTAGCATATCCCTTCCATGGAGGGCTACGATCTCGTTGTTCACTCTTTAACCCACAGTTCAGTACTTATAAAACTTTAGGAAATCTGTGGTTGAATTTTAATTTGACAAGTTTCGAACCTTTTAAGCAGGTTCATCCTTAGGATAATGCAATTTCAGTCTATTTTTGCTCAAGGATTAATTTATTCATAGAGAAATAAAAAGTATAATTAACTTTAGAAATTATTGCAAACTTAGGTCTAGATCAAAATATATCCCAATTAGAGGTTAGAGTATGAAAAATGTGCTTTTTCCACTGACAAGAGGGACACCGACAGAAAAAAGAGTCAACCACGATGAAGGAAGAAACCAGCAAGTGAGGTAACTTTGGTTAGGTTAGTTGGGATATTGGTCAAGTCGATCATTTTGTAACATGTTAGTAAGCCTATAAGTAGAGTTAGAAGTGTAATCATGAGATAGAATTATCAGGGGAATGAATGTATTTTTTTGGTTTGAGGTTAATCAACCAAGGGATGTTTATGTATTTTGCGATGTATTCCTAGGATTAATTATAAGAAGGCTCTGTTGATAAAATAATTGTGCTTATTGTCTGTGATTCTGTGAGATGTGTTTCCTTTTGAAGATATTTTAATAATGAAACATGTGAAATCTATAATGATGCAATCTTTGTGTTTACATGTTTAAATATGAATGATGCAAATCCTTACAAAGTTTATTGGTTTACTATATGTCAATGTCCTTGTTAATCTAAATGTGAATATGGATCATGAGGTTAACATATATTTTTCAGTATAAATCTGAGTAAGTAAGAGTGTAACCCATAATGCTAAGTACATCGAGTTGGATAGGGTAAAACCTGTCTAGGACGATGTTTAGGGAGTTTGCATCCATGGGTGCCAACAGATCTGCAGAGTGAATCCCCGTTGACATTATTGTGTCAAAAAATGGTTTCTTTGTTGAGGCCATAGCACAAAGGAAAAGAAAATCACATGTTGTGTAAATCGATGAAGCCAAAAATAAAGGGCTTGTTTGATAAGAAGGCCCGAGAGTCTATGAAAGAAGAAAATTAGAACCTTATATTGATGGCAGAAGTTTGGTTGGGAAGATATATCTACTCTGATATTCATGAGATATTCTTCTTTGAGTTTCTAATAGTAAGGTATGAGTGTTTTGCACAACTTAATTTCCATAATAAGAATTTCCAAGGAAGCAAGCCTGATCAATGGACTCCAAAATTTATTCTGCAGTTGCGAAGGGTGAACAACAAAGCTTCAAGGGATGTCAATGTGTGGATAAACAACATTTTGGAAGGATACATTACGAAGTTAATTGTTGACATATTTAAATCCTACATCAACGTAGAAAGAAAATTCTTGAAGGGACCAAGGAGGATATTTCTATCGTCATTGCAGCTGTGGATTAATATGCTCATATGTGAAAAAAAAATACAAAAAATGAATTCCAACGAGTAAATCCATGGTGTCCAGAGGCTCTTGGTACTGTGAAGGTGAGGGGTTGGATGGATTTATACATAGTATATGGATGTAATTTACGATGATTCTGTGATGGAATCATTGTAAGAGTGTGGTCTCCTATGAAATGGGGTGAGGTTTCAGTAAGAGAAGAGGCAGAGGACTAAGGAGAGTCCTGGTGCGAACGAAACAGAAAGCTACAAGAAATGACCATAAGGGACTAAGAATCCATATACTAATGAAGGAAACATCCAGGCTATGCCCAAGTCTAAGGAAGGACCAACCCAAAGAGACGGTATACCTACACCTCCATGTGTCGCGCCAAACCCAGGAGGAATAAATGCTAGCTCATCATGTCCTATGTGTCAGCACAATATTAATAGTAGTGGATCAACAAATTCTTGGAGAAGACCTAGAATGGTGGGTGGCGATGTAAGACTACCACTATTCCATGGTAATTGGACTGAATACCCTGAACATTGTTGGTTCTTATGCGAAGCAGTATGGACAATAAAAAAATACAATACGAAGATTTTAAAAAAGGACAACTAGTGGCAGGATTTCAAGGTCGGGCATTAGATTGGTACATGAAATTTATGGAATTATCGACACAGAATCCCCATAAAACCATAGCACAACTAAGGATTGGACTAATCAAGGAGTTTAAGAAACCAAAATCTAAATCGCAGTATATTACTAAGTTGAAGAAAATAAAGCAGGACCCTAACGAATTGGTGAGGGATTTTGATCAGCGATTCAAAAATCTAATTCATGAGTTCATCTTTGGAATGAGAATTGTGCAACATAAGGAATGGTTTATAATAGATTTGGTACCACACATCTGTATGCCATTGATGAAATAGACGATCACATCTCAAGAAGAAGCTCTGGAAATTAGGATGAATCTAGAAGCTTCACCAATTGGAAAAACAATGATTGGCATGAGCCAGATTCAATCATAATTGGTGAACCTTTGTATTCATTTGCAAGATATTAATAATGGAAAAGAATTCCATGTTGAAGTATGGTGTATTCGATGTCGGTGGGAGGGACATCATAAGGATCAATGTCTAGACTTCTACGAATATTTACGGGTTGGAGCGCCGAATCCATTCAGTCAAGGAGGATTACCATAGTGTCGTACTTGTCAGACTAGAGGAAATGAGTCTGAGGAAATCATATACCTTCATAAGGTTGTGTCAAAACAAACAAAAATTTTCTGCGACTTTTGTCAATCGGTTATCCATGAAGAAAAATACTGCAGAGCATATGATTTGCTCCAAGAAAGGACCATGGATACATATTTTATGAATCGAGAGGAGCAACGACTAACAAAAATACCATAGCCACAACCGCAGTATAACCACCTGCAATGTCATTATACTCAACCACAGTATACTCAGCAACAATAGTTGAACCAACCATAATATAACCAACAACCATACCAACAAAAAGGAGGACTCTATGGAGGTCGTAATGGAGGATTTGGTCACGAAGGATATATGGGATGAAACCACGGACTAGTAACCTGCTATAATTGCATAGTATTAGGAAATTATCATAGGGAATTTATGAATCTATAGTCTTAGTGTAACTTATTGTAGTGACGCAAATCATACCCTCGAGGAATGCCCGCAATTGATTGTGAAGTGGCAAGCGAAGAATGTGCCACAACTGCAATAGAACAAGAACGCAACTCTTATAAAAAATCCAGGACCGAATGTAGGGAATATATCAATTGAACGAATAAATCAACCAACACATGTTGGAGTAGTAAACCAAGAAGGAGCTACGACAAGAGTCGACATACCACAAATAAATATTTGGTCGACGACCCAAAATAAGGTTGAATTTGATGTAAACACTGAGAAATAAACCTTCTTCGATGAAAGAGACATGATGAATAGGAACAATGGTAAGCTACCTATCTATGAAATTCCACAAATATTCAATTTGAAAAATTTATCGGGATCATCAAGAAAGGTTAGTACCTTGAAAATTTTTCTAGAGAGTTGTCTGATTGTAGCAAAATATCCAGATGCATTAGCAGAAATATAAAGCTTTTTGTATCGACAACAGGAAAGACGATAGGACCACCTAAACAATTCATTGCAAAAGAAGAAAATGTTGGAATATTGGGCAATAATGAGAGTGGGGTTAATCAATATTGTTAACTTTTCTAATTTAAAACCAGTTTTAACATTAATCATTACTACACAAAATAAACAAGAAACATAGAACACATATTTTATCGCGGAACCCAATTGGGAAAACCACCAATACGTTCTATTACTACAAAACTATATTTTCAAATATTTTATTCCTGCTACAACAAAAAAGGATGGTACCAAACCCTATATACCAATAACTATTGGAAGGAGGCTACAACCCCCTAGTTTTATCAGCTACTACTGAAAGGATGCTGCAAAACCCTATTTACCAACCCTTACTGGAAGGAGGCTATGAACCCCTAGTTTTATCAACTCCTATTGAAAGGATTATTCAACACCCTAATTACCAGCTACTACTGGGACGAGGATAAAACCCCTTGCAGGCATGTAGCCTACCCTAGCACCACCCTACCACCCTCTATTTTTGTATGGTATTTAGATCTATTTTACGATTTCTATCTCTGATTTTACTTTGGTCTCTAACTGCTACAGCTGCATTAAACTATATCACTGAGACTATTTATCTCACTCATAATTCTATCTATAAATACCCTCTAACACATTCTCTGTGAGTGCATATCTTCACTATTGCACCTTTTCATTCTTAGATCATGCCTCTTCATGAAGACTCAATTCTTAATTCTAACAATTATTTAACTCTATTTAAGTTTATCAGTCATACCTTTCTGCAATGCAATTTTACAATAATTGCCTTTCCGCAATGATAATTCTTCACCGAAAATTATTCTGAATTCACCTTTCCCCCTTTTGCATTCAGTAGGGCAGACTCCGGGTTGTGGAAACCCATATTACTTTATATTTTCTTTTTCGCATTCCGTAGGGTGGACTCTGGGTTACGGAAACCCAGATTACTTTATATTTTATTTTTCACCTTTCGTTTTGGAATCACTGATCTCTTTGCGGATTCAATCCTAACCGTTGATCCATGATCATTGTTGATATTTTACTGACTCTTTTTCGACCATCAATCTTGCGGATTACATATTGTGGAATACAGAACCACACTTTTCCATTTTAGACCTCCACAGTTTTATTCCACAACTTTGTTTCCGCTTTTCTTCTGAACCAATAATTTCCTTGCGGGTTCACTCATGACCGTTAATCTATGTTCAAATGCGCGTTTGTTGATATTCCCTTTTATTTATGCGAAAATAATTCACCACCATCGATCTTCTCAAAATAAACTTCCGCAATTTCTCTTGACTGATCTGGACTATCCAATTTTTCTTTGGCACTTCGGATTGTTATCTTCCACTGCTCACTTTTTGAATCTTTCCCTTATCATCGACCCTGTCACTAATTTTCTATTTGACTTTGTAATTCCTTTGTCTTTCACTATGTTAACCTTGTCATCATGTTTACTGGTTTTTCTTTTGTAATTATTGAAATCCGTTTACATCAATTGACAATCAACTTAATGGATACTTTGTAATTTACTGATTTCATCTCGTTATTATGTCTATTGTTGATCCCTTTGTCACTCTTGAACTCTGTTGGAATCAATTGAGAATCCACGTTATGGATCCTTTGATTTTTACTGATTTCATCCTGTTATTATGTCTATTGGTTATCCCTTTCTCATTCCTAAACTCCTTTGACATCAATGACAACTATATTCTCAACAATCTCCCCTTTTGGCATTGATGGAAACAAATCCTTAATTTCCTCCCCCTTTGATGTTAATGACAAAGGCATCCTTCTAAAAACTACCCCTGACAACATATCTCCCCTTGACATGATGCCTTCTCTTTTTGTTTGCAGACCTAGTCTCTATTCCAGGAGTATCATATTAATTCGAATCTTCATTCATTGCTTTTTGGCATGTTTTTCTCCACATTCATATTCAAGAATAGTTCTCTAAAATTTCTCAAGTTTTAGAGGTAATATAATTCCATAATATTTGGATGTAGTTAGCCCTCATAATCATCATATATCTTTCCTTCATCGCAATTCTGATTTAAACTTTAAAATATTAAGTGTGCATCAATGCTTCACTTGCCAACATGTGTCTTCCCTTTGTTAACTTGACTTAGTACTAATCATTGCTTGAAGAATTATAGTCTTAGTTAGCATCCTTATTTTCTTTCTTGGGGCAAGTCTTTGAATGATAACCTAAGTGATAAATTTATCATGACTCCCCCTATCACTGTGATTTCTTCTTCTCCATTATTGAGTCTCTCTCAGTATACTTCCAGCCAATTTTATTTATATTTCTCCATGTAAACCATGCACCGGTATTATCATTCAACCCTAATCATCTCTTGTTTTTTAGGAAGATAGATTTCTTTATACCTCAACATTATATAGAAATTGAATTTTTATTTAGATATCATTTGGAATTTTATGGATTTAAATTCCCCTGAGTATATGATCCCTCCTAATGTTATTTGCAGGGTTCTCTTTAGATCATGAAAGATCTTAGAAAAGGATTCCACAATCACTTTATCCTTCTGCATCACCTTCATCTTCATATTCATCAGTGGATTCTTTTATATCTCCATATTTCTTTTCGTCATAATTAATGCCATTTTTATCTATGGCACTATTATGCTCATTATCATATTTGGAGACCTCACTGATGTTTGCAATTTGTGTTTCTTCTGAGTCTTCGTAATATTACTTTTTCTTCCACATATTTCAATGAGGTGTCTTGTTTACTTGACTTCCATCGTATTATGTGTTTGTCCCTTGTTTCGTTTTCAAACATTGTTCTTTCCCTTGGTCATATATTTTGCAGCCTTATGACCAAACTTATGACAACAATAGAAAAAACCATAGAAATTTCCTTTGAGGAATCTTTGATCTTTGTACTTCCCAACTTCCATCTTTTTCCACTGTTTCTGAGCCTCCACTGAAACATTCTTTCTTAGTTTACATTCTCTATCCATATGTCCAAATTTATTATATTTGTAATAGTCTATGTCATATATTTGAAGATATCCAAAACAGTTATGATTTCTTTCCTTTGGTTTACTTGGTGCATCCTTTTTGTATTCACGAACCTTTCCACAAGCTCTACATTCCAGGGCTTTATGACCAAAATTATTAGAAGAGTAACAATGAACCAAAAATATCTGTTGATATCTATTTATCATTGGTCTCTTGGACACCTCATTAGTTATGTTTTTGTCATAAAAGGATGGGTCATATTTCTTGCTTTCTTCCTTTTTTAACGAGGCTCTTTAGTGCAACAACATAGCTTCTTCTATTTCCACCTTGGTTTGTGAAGGAAGAATATTCTAGCTTCTTTTATTTGTCAAAAATAAAACCATATTTATCACTTGATGGTCTTTGGCTTCTTAAGATATCATCTGAAAATCCTTGAACTATTCTCAAACTTTGATTTGATATATTATTCATTAGCCCATTTTCTAAATTGAATAATCTCTTTTTCAAGTTTTTGAGAATCTTGTAATCTCTTCCTCATCTACACAACTATGTCCTCTTCAATATTCTTGGCCTCTTGAAGTTGGTTCTTCAAGTTAATAATAATTTTATTTGTCTCTTCTTGGTACTTTGACAATTTTTCTTTCAAAACCTTGTTCTTTCTTCTACATTTTTCAATTTCATCAACAACAACCTTGTATTGAGCCTCCAGGTCCTCTTCTAATTCTTCATATGATTCTCCATTCTGAGTTTGAGTATCTATTCCCATGAATAGGACTTCTGCATCATTACTTTCATCGTCACTATATTCTTTGGAATATAAGTTTTCCTTGTTTTTCTTAAACTTCTTATCCATGGCCTTACACTTATGACAGCAAGATTCTTCATGATCACTCTCCTCTTGTTTTGGGTAAGGACACATATTGGAAAAATGTCCAATTCTTCCACAGTTAAAACATTTCAAGGGTAGCTTTGCTTTATATTTCCCAGTACCTTTCTCAAGTTTTCTGATGAAAAGGGCTTCTTCATCATCTAGGTTCTCTAATTGATCCTTAGATAGGTCTTTAAATGTTGCCCTTTTTCTTTAAGGTTCATTTTGTCTCGTCCTCATCTCATATGCAGTAAAGATCCCATGTAGATCATCTATTGTCATGGCATCAAGGTCATCTTGTTCTTCTAGAGTGGAAACTTCTGAGTCATGCTTAATTGGCAATGTTCTTATTACCTTTTTTAACCACTTCTCTTTCTTTTAATTTTCCTTCGTAGTATTGACAACCTTGTCTACTCTTAAAAGGTATTCCCCAATGTTTTCTTATTCTTTCATTTTAAGGCTTTCAAACTGTCTGGTATATGTCTGAAGCTTGTATTCTTTTATTTTATATTCCCCTTCATAGATAATATTTAACTTATCCCAAGCTTGTTTGGCAGTTTTGCATCACATAAATTTTGTAAATATAGATTTTTCCAATCCACTTAAGATGGAATTTAGGGCTTTGCAATTGCGCTCATTTTGTCCTAGTTCCACTAGGTTTGTAGGTGCCATTAGAGGAAATTTCAACTCAAAATGGGCCTCCTAAAATGAACTAATAAAATAATAGTTAAAATAATAAAATAATATTTATTAATTTTGGAGGAAAANATATCTTCTTGTGTTTTTACTCAAATTTAGATCAGGAAATCTCGTTGGATGCGGAATTAAATTATGCATCCAACGAGTACCCACTCGGCATACTTTTGACAGACCCCACTACCCCAAAAATAAGAAATACCTTGAAAAATAGAATGATGACATCATCATTCCATTTTTTCAGGTATTTCTTGTTTTTGGGGCAGCGGGGTCTGTCAAAAGTATATCGAGTGGGTTTTCGTTGGATGCAGAATTTAATTCCGCATCCATCGAGCTCTCTTGATCGAAATTTGAGTAAAAACACAGGGAGATATGTCAAAAATACAAACAAAAAAAGTAGTTTTTTTTATGATACATATCCCCAAATTTATATTAAAAAGGCGTTTAAGACCTATACGGTATTTCAAATTTAAAAAAATTTCATTGGCTAACACATGATGACATGGAATTTGAATAAAAGTTAAAAGGTGCATTTTGAGTTGAAATTTCCTCTAATGTTGGTCTTCTACTTTATACTCTTTTTTACTTTCTTCCCAAACCTTCCATCCAAGGGACATTAGATGGCACTTCATTCTCACACTCCAGTATGCATAATTTTCTCCTGTGAATAATGGAGGTATGTTAGTGGCTAATCCTTCTTGTTGATCCATTGTGGTTTTTAAGTAGGATCTTCCTTCAATTGGTTAAATTATAGTGAAGGAACCTGCTCTGATACCAATTGTTGGAACATTGGAAAATACTAAGAGGGGGGGTGAATTAGTATTGTTAAATTTTATAATTTAAAACAACTTTTAACATTAATCATTAACACACATAATCAACAAGAAACGTAGAACACATATTTTATCGTGGAACCCAATTGGGAAAACCACAAATACATCCTATTACTGCAAAATTATATTTACAAATAGTTTCTTCCTACTACAACAGGAAAGGATGGTACCACACCCTATATACCAGCAACTAAGGGAAGGAGGATACAACCCCTTAGTTTTACCAGTTGCTACTGAAAGGATGCTACAACACCCTATATACCATCTCTTACTGGAAGGAGGCTATGGCCCCCTAGCTTTATCAGCTGCTATTGAAAGGAATATTTAACACCCTATTTACCAGCTACTACTGGAAGGATTCTACAACCCCCCGCAAACCTGTAGCCTTCCCTAGCACCACCTTACCACCCTATATTTTGTATATTCTTCAGATCTATTTTACGATTTCTGTCTTGGATTTTACTTTGGTCCCTAACTGCTACAGCTACATTAATTTGTATCCTAGATATGATTTCTCTCACTCATCACTCTATCTATAAATACCCTCTAACACATTTTTTGTGAGTGCATATCTTCACCGTTGCGCCTTTTCATTCTTATATCATCCCTCTTCATGAAGACACAATTCGTAATTCTAACAATTCTTTAACTCTATTGAAGTTAATTAGTCATACCTTCCACAACAGAATTTTACCGGAATTGCCTCTCCGCCATGATAATTCTTCACCATAAATTATTCTGAATTTTCCTTTCCTCATTTTGCATTCCATAGGTTGAACTCTGGGTTGCAGAAACCTATATGACTTTATATTTTTTTTATCTCCTTCCACCTTCCGCATTCTGCATTCCACACGGCAGACTCTGCGTTGCGAAAACTCATCGTACTTTAAATTTTATTTTTCGCCTTCCACATACCATGGGGTAGACTCTGAGTTGTAGAAACCAATATTACTTTATATTTTATTTTTCTACTTCTTCCTTCCACCTTCCGTGGGGTAGAATCTAGGTTGCGGAAACACATATTACTTTATATTTTCTTTTTCACCTTTCGCCTTCCGCAATTTTAATTCTGCACTGTCAATCGTTTTCTGATGCTCTCATGACTGTTGATTTGAAATCAAATTCAGATTTGCACTATAGTATTATGAATCTATTTGCAACCATTGATCTCTTTGCAGATTTAATCCTAACCATTGATCCATGATCATTGTCGATCTTTTTCTGACTCTTTTCCGGGCATTGATCTTGTGTATTGCGGATAGCAGAATGCAGAACCACACTTTCCCATTTTGGACCTCCGTAACTTTGTTTCCTCTTTTCTTGTGAACCATTAGTTTCCTTGTGGGTTCACTCATGACCGTTGATCTATGTTCAAATGCATATTTATTGATCTTCCCTTTTCTTTCTGCGGAAATCATTCACCATCTTCGATATTCTCAAAATCGTCTTCCGCAATTTCTCTCGACTGATTTCAACCGTCCAATTTTTATTTGGCGCTTCGAACTGTTATCAACCACTTCTCGCTTTGCAGATATTTCCCTTGTCATCAAACCTATCACGGATTTTTTATTCGACTTTGTAATTCCTCTGTATTTCACTAAGTTCACCCTATCACATGTTTACTAGTTTTTCTTTTGTCATTGTTGAACTCCTTTGACATCAATTGACAATCCATGTAATGGATCCTTTTTCTTTTAATGAGTTCATCATGCTATTATTTCTATTGATAATTCCTTTTTCATTCGTGAACTCCTTTGACAAATATTGACAATCCATGTAATCGATCCTTTGTCTTTTACCAATTTCACCATGTTATTATGTCTTTTGATTATCCCTTTGTTATTCCTAAACTCCTTTGACATCAATGACAAATATATTCTCAATAGAAAATGAGAAGGGAAATGAGGATGAATTTCCAGATCGGTGATTATGATGTGTATTTAGTCATCTTGGATCTAGGATTGGATGTAAATATCCTAACAAAGAAAACATGGGAAATGATGGGAAAATCGTAGTTGGTCTATTCTCTTGTACAACTATGACTAGCATATCAGGCCAAGGTATCACTAATTGGGACAGTACCTCGTCTACCTGTCAAAGTGGAAGGAATGAAGACCTACGCAAACTTCGATGCTATTGGGATAGTCGATGAGATCAAATCACACCCCACGCTATTGGGAATTGGTTGGGAAAATGAAAACTTGGTGGTTATCAATTTCAAGAAAAGAATAATGACTTTTGAGAATCGTGACATGTGAATCATTTCCCCATTGCATCCCGATGAAGGAAAAATATATGTCCAAAAAATGAAAGATGAAGTTGTGGGAGGATGGGATATTTCCTACAATATTTTCGAAGACTATTTCAATCCCACTGTTGACAAAGATATAGACTGGTGAAGTACCAACTCCACAATGTCGAACTCTGACGATGCACTAGAAAACTGGAAGAACCGGTTACATGAAGTATCGTTCAGGAAATGTGCACAAATCACCCAGTCATTATGGTGGGTAGAAAAGTAAGTCATTGACTTTCCTACGTGTGAAGGACTACCTAACTTGGAATTTTTTATTAGTGAATTCGAAGATAGAGTATCAGAGCCTTGGTGCCTATTTGCATTAGAAGAAGCACTGAAGGCTACTCTGGAAAGATGGTGGGATATGTACAAGGCCTCGATGGGAGACTGGAAATTATGTCGACAACTTATGGAAGTTTGATTTAGAGAATATGAATACTACTAAGGGAAGAAATATGATGGAAGGAATGATCATAGTGATCATCTAGTTGCATGCCAAACTGCATGGGTACTGAGGCTGAAGGAAGAGTGAGTCCACACCTTTGTCCATAAGCTAGAAGAAATACCACAGAGATGGTATGTTTCTATAGAACTATGAAGGGAAACTATATCATGGGAAGAGATTACTATCTACTTCAGTCATACAATCCGTTCATCCATAGCGCACTATAGGACATCTGTGACAAAGTGTTGGAGATAGTTTCGACCGAGTTATTGACGGAACCACAGTGGATAATGACAGTGCAGATGATGATGACATATTACAATGTATTAGGAGAACCTGATGATGAAGATGATCCAACAACTATCAATATTCCAAATTCAAAGGGAGGTCGTGACATTATAGCACGAGAAGTGTCAGGTGAAAAATTCAAGCAACTGTTGAAACGGAAGAAGGTTAATATTGAGACATTAGTAGACCCAAAGTTCGCTAGTATTGGGGATTACTGGGATGATTTGGAAATGGGGAAAGGCACCGATTTTCTACATGAATTTCAAGACTTATTCCCTACCATGTTTTCTGAGATCAAAGGTATTTTAGGCGATTTGGGTGAAATGAAGATTCTGCTAAAAATTGATGCAAAACTAATAAAGCAAGGAGCACACAGATTGAATCCAAGATATAAAGAGAGAATCAAAGAATAACTAGAATTGATGATGGATGTTAACATTATTGAACTTGTCAAAGAGTTAGAATGAATCAATTCGATGGTTATGCAAGAAAAAAGACGAGGGAAATCTAGATCTTTGCTGATCTAAGGATGTTGAATGACATAAGTCTTCATGATCCATTTCTGACACCATTTACTGAAAAAGAACTAGAAGGAGTTTAAGGACAAGAAATATATTCATTTACAAAACATTTTTTGGGCTATCACCAAATAAGGATTGTGAAGGAACCTATAGACACAAAACCACTTTCCTAATAGAATGGGGATGTTTTTAGTACATGGTGATGTCGTTTGGTCTCAAGAATGCACCAGCAATTTTTTCAAGGATAGTTGTCGCTGCATTCAAGGACTTCATTCATAAAATCCTGGAAGTATACTTAGACGATCGGAGTGTCTATGGCCTGGTAAAATACCACAATACGAATATGTGACTGATGTTACAAATATTTTGACAACATCATATTTCGTTAAATTTGAAGAAGTATGCATTTTGCGCTCCATTTGGGATTCTATTGGGACACATTGTATGTAAGGACAACCTGTTGGTAGATCCTCCCAAGATTGTGGTAATTATAGACTTACCAGAACCTACAATAGTAAAACAAGTAAGGGTGACATTGGGCCACACAGGGTACCACCAAAAGTTCATAAGAGGATACACAACGATCACTGCAATAATGGAGAAGCTATTAAAAAAATATGCAAAGTTCAAGTGGAACGATGAGCGCCAGAGAATCCTCGGTACTTTAAAGAAAAAGATGGTCACAACACCAATATTAGTTTTCTTGGGTTGGGAAAAGGATTACAATTTTCATGTCGATGCTTTATCATCCGCATCAGGGGAAATATTAGCTCAACTAGGGGAAGGATCGACCACTGGATTGCATTTGGAAGTTAGAATTTTTCTACGATAGATAGAAACTATACAATGATAGAAAGAGAAGGATTGGCGATGGTGTATGCATTACAAAAATTCTTCCTCCACCTATTAGGAGGACATTTCAAAATGTTTATAGATCACTCAGCATTGACATATCTGGCCAACAAGCCTGTGTTGGGGGGGAATATATGTCGATGGTTACTACTATTTAAATATTTTGATTTCATGATCATTGTGAAACCAGGGTGGTTGAATGCAGGACCATATCATCTATCAAGGACAGAGTCAAGTGAAGAACTAAGCAACATCAAGAACGAATTTCCCGATGCAAAATTGTTTAGATTCATATAGGTGGATTACCATTATGAACAAATTTATTCAATTTTTGGCGACAGGAAAATCCCTGGAGGATTTCACCACGAGTCAGAAGAAGCAACTGGTTGTCATAGCCGATAACTTCCAACTAATTGTAAGAAAACTATATAATATGTGTTAGGATATTTAGACACTTAGGAGTTAGTTAAGATCAACTTGTGTAATATATTTGTTAGGTAAAAGTGTGTTTCTTTAGTATGCATTAGTATACATTTGTAAATATTCTAATCCGACGGTCACAATATCTTCTAGACATAGAGTCATCCGACGGTTCAACTTCTCTTAGATCATACCTACCATTGATCTGTGGCTTAGCACCCGATTGGTCCATGATCTCTATTTAAAGAGAATGGAGGGTCCTTGGCTAGTTGATTAATTATTAGAAGCTCATATGTAACTTTCTTTCTTTTGCATAATAAATTGCTCCAAGTAGTTATTTGGCTAGGGCCGTGGAATGTTTCCCGCTCAAGGATTTTAACCATGTGAAAAAAATTGGTGTGTTGATCTGTGATCTACTTGTGTGAAGTAGCTTCTCAAGGTGTTTGGTCTTTTGGGAGTACCTTGTGTACCCAAACATGGTATCAATGCATTTATGAAGAGCAGCTTTCGGTTTTGATCAAGATCTGGAACCGTTGTTGCCGAAACTTTGAAAGGATTTTTGTTTCTATATTTTCTATGCATTTGTAGCCTATGGGAGGTATTCCATTGTGTCTAGAGCATCGTTTCCATTAGGAAATATTTTTTGTTTCATCGAAAACTATTTTCGTTTGTTCCAGAAACACCCATTTCGGCAAATCTGAAGGTATAATGTTATAGTGACGGATTTGTTTTATTTTTTTTCAAAATCTCTCATATTTTATTAGTTTTATTATTATATTATTACTATTTTAGTCTCAGACTGTTTCCTTCCCTAGATGCATATGCTCTTTGCCGTGCACCTTGCGCGATCGCGGCAAATCAAAAACAGAAAGGGAAAGTTTTTTTTCTTCTCTTCTTGCCTACGTATGCTCTTTGTTGTGCACCTTGTGTGATCATGGCGAATCAAAAACAATGAGAAAACTTGAGAATGTATACTTTTCGAGTAAGCTAACCAATATTTAACTCCACCCATAGGGTGGAAAGGTTTTTTTGTTTTTTATTTTTCTGGTTTTTTTTGTAGAAAAAAAAGGGAAACACGGAGAATGAGAAAGAAGAATAAAAAAAAAATCCCCCTTCCTCTTTCCATTCTTTTATCTACCTTTTAAACTTATCTCACTTGATTCAAAGTTGCTTTCTTCCTTAATAGGTCTTGAGTTCAATTCTTATTAAGTTACTTTTAGTGCATGCAATTTTTATTTTCAAGTTACTTTATTGTAAACATGCATTTTTATTTTCCTTTAGTTTTTGTTTCTCATAGTGATAACTTGAGCAAACTTTGGCATGAGCGATTTGGCCACTTAAATTATCGCTCATTGCAACAACTATGTATAGAAAATATGGTGTCTGGTCTTCCAATGGTATCTTGCAAGGATGTTGTTTGTTCGTGTTGTGTACTCGAAAAACATCATCGAGACAGTTTTGACAAATGTGCCTCTTGGAACGCCTCGGTTCCCTTGGATCTTGTGCATAGTGACTTGTGTGGCCCTCTTCCAACTACTTCCTTTTCAGGTTTCAAATATTTCTTAACTTTCATTGATGACTACTCCAGACGCACTTGGGTTTACTTCCTAAAACTTAAGAGTGAAGTATTTAACATGTTCTTGGCCTACAAGGCCCTTGATGAAAAACAATCTAGTCATCAAATTATTAAGTTAAGATCTAACAATGGAGGAGAATATGTTAAAAACAAGTTCACTACTTTTTACAATGAACAAGGAATCCAACAACAACACATTGTTCCATATACACCACAACAAAATGGTGTAGCTAAATGGAAGAACCGCACTTTAAAAATAAATGGCTAATTGTATGATCCAATCTAAGGGACTAAGTCTTCAATATTGGGATGAGGCCATAAATTGTGAAATTTACATAGTTAATCGCACACCCATTAAAGTTTTATAAGGTATAACATCAGAATAAGCATGGAGTAAAATTAAACTAGATGTAAGTCACTTTCGTGTGTTTGGTTGTGAGGCATGGGCTCGCATTCCGAATGAAAAAATAAAAAGCATTGCAGCCTAAAAGTGAAAAGTGCATGTTTGTTGGATATTCAGAAGATGTAAAATATTATAGACTTATTCAGCCACATTCTCATGATATAATCATTAGAAGAGATTCTAAATTTGATAAAAATCTCTTGGCCTACGAGCCTAACTTGGCGGGTGTGTCATCTTTGGCCTGTGAGCCTAATTCGACGATTATTCCTTCTTCTTCTTCTTCTTCCAACTTCCTTAACAGGTTTCCAACTCTAGTTTCTGATGATGATAGTGAGGATGAAAATCCACCTCCACCTGCTCACATTCCTCCAATTGCACCAGCACCAATACTTCCTCGATGGGTCCATTCAACATGTGAAGCAGTTGGTGATCTTGCCGGTGATCCTGGACATCAATGTCGAACATGTTTTCAGTTTTAATGAGCCTCTTCTCTTTTGGATCAAGTTTTCGAGAATCATGATCCATAAACTTTTGTAGAAGATTTAGGAAATCTAGATTGGGATGTAGCTATGGATGAAGAATATCGTTCCTTAATGGCGAATGATACTTGGGATCTTGTTCCTCTTCCAAAAGGAAGAAAACTTGTCAGATCTAAATGGGTCTATAGAACTAAGTATGCATCAGATGGAAGTGTTGAAAGACTTAAGGAAAGGTTAGTTGCCAAATTTTTTTCCCAAGTTGAAGGGATTGACTACAATGAAACCTTTTCTCTTGTCGCAAAAATGAATTCCATCCTCCTTGTTCTTTCCCTTGCAGCCTTACATAACTGGGAAGTCCATCAAATGGATGTCAAGTATGCCATTAGAGGAAATTTCAACTCAAAATGGGCCTCCTAAAATGAATTAATAAAATAATAGTTAAAATAATAAAATAATATTTATTAATTTTGGAGGAAGAAAAGAAAAAAAATACTTTTTTGTTTGTATTTTTGACATATATCCCCATGATTTTACTCAAATTTCAATTGGGAGAGCTCGTTGGATGCGGAATTAAATTCTGCATACAACGAGTACCCCCTCGGCATACTTTTGACGGACCCCGCTACCCCAAAAACAAGAAATACCTGAAAAAATGGAATGATGACATCATCATTTTGTTTTTTCAGGTATTTCTTGTTTTTGGGGTAGCAGGGTCCATCAAAAGTATGTCGAGTGGGTACTCGTTGGATGCGGAATTTAATTCCACATCCAACAAGCTCTCCCGATCGAAATTTGAGTAAAAACACGGGGATATATGTCAAAAATACAAACAAAAAAAGTAGTTTTTTTTATGATACCTATCCCCAAATTTATATTAAAAAAGTGTTTAAGACCTATACGGTATTTAAAATTTAAAGCAATTTCATTGGCTAACACATGATGACATGGAATTTGAATAAAAGTTAAAAGGCCCATTTTGAGTTGAAATTTCCTCTAATGCTTTTTACATGGTGATTTACAGGAGGAAATTTACATGGAACAACATCCAGGATATGTTTAGGATAACTCCAGCCTTTTCTATCTCCTTAATAAATCCTTATATGGCCTCAAGCAAGCTCCTAGAGCTTGGTATGCCAAAATGGATAGCTTTCTCCTTGACACTGGTTTTTCTAGATGCTATTCTGACCCCAATGTCTATACCAAGAAATTAGGAAACAGTATCATCATACTTGTTCTTTATGTTGATGATCTTATCCTTACTGTTAGTGACCCTAAACTTATAACCGTTGTGAAATCCAGTCTTAAGCAAAATTTTGAAATGCCAAACTTAGGACGTTTGCATTATTTTCTTGGTCTCCAAGTCTTGCAAACCAATGAAGGAATCTTTATTTCCCAGTCTAAGTATGCGTGTGACCTTCTTCTTTGCTTCCACATGGAAGATTGTAAACCAGCCCCTTCTCCCTTCCAGTCTGGAGTCAAACTTTATGCCACTTGTACTTCCCCTGAAGTAGATGCCACCTTGTATCACCAACTTGTTGGGAGTCACTTATACTTGACTCATTCCTGTCCTGACCTTTCCTTTGTCGTTGGTCGTGTTTCCCGTTATATGAAAACACCTCATGAAAGTCACTGGAAAGCAGCAAAATGAGTACTTTGATATATTTGAGGTACAATTCAGTTTGGGATTCATTATAGTACAGGGGGGGAACCTTTGTTGGTTGGTTCCACTAATTCAGATTGGGACGATGATCCTGATGATTGAAAGTCTACTGCAGGTTATGTTTTCAATCTGGGATTTGGACCAGTCACTTGGCATTGTAAGAAACAACAAGCTCTTGCTCTTTCTTTAGCAGAAGTAGAATATCGAGCCACAATTAATGCCAGTCAGGAAGTTTTAGGCTTCGACAGATCCTTTCAGAGTTTGGATTCGAGCAGCAGCATCCTAATCCACTTTGGTGCGACAATCAAAGTGCCATCAAGCTTGCCAAAGATCTAGTTCTACATCAGTGCAGCAAATGCATTGAGATACACATGCACTTCATCAGAAATATTTTTCATGATTGTGTTATTGAAGTGCTTTATTTCCCTACAGATGATCAAGTTGCATACATCTTCACCAAGTCTCTTACAAAAGTGAAGTTTTCTAAACTTTGGTCTATGTTAGGAGTTCAGGAATGTGTCCTTAAGGGGGGATAGGCTCTAATGCCTCCTT